>CALNHX010009815.1:0-19616 GCA_940337035.1 Agriotes lineatus
TTTTACTAACAACACTTATGACCGATTATCTCATGGCAGGTAGTAACATACATATCTGATTCACAGACAGATCCAGTACGAATACAGAAGCAGGAGCTCTAATATGAGTAACTCGCCAAACCGAACTAACGTCAATGCTCAACAGTAGTTAAGGTGTGCGGGTTCTAATACACTTTGCATAATAGGCCCCGCCCCCTGCCTTAAAAATAGTGGGCGTGTCCTGTGGTGAGCTGTGATTGGTTGTGGTGGGTGGTGATTATCATAAATAAAGATGGCGTGTTGTGTGTATCTGTGCTGTGATTGGTTGTGTATAATGTGAATGGCGTCGATGGGCGTGTCTGTGTAGTGATGTTTATCCAATAAGCGTCGTGTATTAGGTAATGTGTTGTGTCGGCCATTTTGTGTGGTGTCGCGCCTTGGGCGGTCGTATTATCCGGTCTGCAAAGAGCGTAAAAAAAAAATCCTGTCTCGACATGTAGCTGTGAGTGTGTTGACCTTTGTCGGGCGCGCGCGTTAGCTGGAATGTGGGTCATTGTGCGGAGAATGATTAGTCGAAACTGGTATGTTTAGTGGGGCCCCAGTTCGGGTGTAAGATTAGTCGGGTTCATTGGAGTTTGTTGGCCCTGGTGGTCCAATTATATTTTTGCGCGTCGATGTTATTTTGCTTGCTAAATATTTATTGGGCCTGTTTAGATGGTGGTTTGTAAAAGTTGTTCGATTCCGCGATGTAGTAGTTGAAGGTCGGGGGCCTTGTGCGAATAATGATTAGGCGAAACTGGTTGTGGGGTCCCAGTTCGGGTGTAAGATTTGTCGGGTTCATAGGAGTTTGTTGTCCTTGCCCTGCCCGGGGGCCAATTATATTTTTGTGGATTCGCGCGCGCGGCTGTAAGTTTGCATGCTAAATATTTATAGAACGTGTTTAGATGGTGGGTTGTAAAAGTTGCCCGGCCCTTCTTAATTGATTATTCTAAGCGCTTAAATGTGTGGCGCGGCGCGGGGGGTGTTAGTCGGTTCATTGGAGTTTGTAGGCCTTTGGATGTGGTTGCTTGGGGGCCAGTCAATTTCGCGCGGTGCGATTTAGTCGGGTCGGCGGCCGGCGATTGTTAATGATTAATTGTCGGTGTTTAGATGGTAGGATGTCGGTTGTAGGGGTTGCCCGGCCCTTCTTAGTTGATCATTCTAAGTACTTAAATGCGGGGGTCTATGTGTTTGGATGGCGCTGCTGCCGTGTGCAATATTCCGTAGTACAATCGCTCGAAGTCATATATGTATAAAATAAATAGAAACTTGAAATGGTAATTATGAGCTGATGTACTATGCATATATTAATTATTAAATTTAATTTCGGCTGCCGTGAGCAATATTCCGTACAATCGTGCGAAGTCATACGTATAAAATAACTAGAATCACCATCTAACATGCGAAGCTAGGTAGTGCACCTTAGAAGAAAAATATTGAATAAATAAAAAATTTAAAAGTTTAGATAAACGCGATGTAGCAGCGAAACATATATGTATAAAATGTGTGAAAACTTGTGCATGACGACAATGATGGGATGCAATCCGTTTACTGTAGTTTAAATTGGACAGATTAGTGTAATACTATGGTAAAATATGTTAGCCCAGATCGTTACTGCACTACTATCGCTGTGAAATGTATTTTTCTAATCTCGGCGATAGTAGTGTAGCATTTGGTCGACATATATGTAGCAGCAGAAGCGTCAGTTTCAGTTTAAGCAGGGAGTTTGGAAAGTGTGTAAACTAAAACTAACAAATCGTCGATAACAGCAGTATGATGAAGAGCGTGCAGCTTGACGACTCGAAGAATCAGGTACACATTTTGCATACGTGGGCGTATGCGTATCGAACAGCTCGGAAAGGGCTGTGGGAACAAGAAGCTATGGATAGGTTGCGGTTTCATCGGAGGATACTTACTGTGGCTGAAGTACTGCGAGACGTCTTGTGCGCCGAACATAGGCAGTCAATTTATGTAGAACGCTTTTCCACTAACGCGTAGACCTTAATGTGTCGAAAAAGGTGTAGACAATGGTCAGAAGAAGTTCATGAATATTATAAAGTAGCTACAGCTAAAAATTCAACTGAACTAAGCTAGCTGAGCCTCTACTTACTTTGTCCGAGCGGTCTAAGACGTCGTATTAAAGCTCTGGTTCGAATCCAACATCTGACACTTTTTTGTTAAAAAGAAAACAACATAGGTATATGATAAATATTTTATTTTAAAGTAGTTTCATTTTTATACCATTTGCATATAATTTTAACATTTTCATGTGCACAGTTCAGATTATTATAAATATGTTGATTGCAATGATATTTGCGTATGCTGTCATACATTAACAAATTGTTTAGATTAGGACATCCTAAACTTTCAACATTTATTATATCATTTTTATCTTGCAATAACTTTGTAAGAGCTTGTTTTTTATTTTCCCCCTTAACTAGGACAGTACCATCCTGAATAATATTTTTGAAGTATGGTAATAAATAGCTGTAAGGTAAGAAACTCTCGTTTGTAGTTCTCCAATCCAATCCATGTATATTGTCCCTTGCCCAGTCAAGGTGCCATTTTACTTGAGTTGTAAGCCAATAATTATTGTAGATTGAGTGGGGCTGATTAATAAACGTATGGAAAGTTGCTTCGGAGTTGATATCCAGAATCGCCACTTCTTTGATAAACAGTTCACTGTTTTGGAATTGAAAACCCTGAATATCGACGATGTGGATGAGCATTGCGATTTCGATTGTCTTACAGTAAAACAGGAAAAGGTAATAATGATAATCGCCGCACCCAATCTCAATGATGGTAGTACAGCATTTAACTGACAATTTGTTGTGTCGACAGCCGCCCCAGAAAATATATACATATATGTTAATTAATGCTGAAGTATAATTATAATATATATTTATACATGTGCGTTTTAGACAAAATAAAAACAAGTATATTTACAATTGCGGTTTTATTACACCGTTGTGGCTTATAAACCCGGTTACATGAACATGTCAGGTTGGCCGAGCGGTCTAAGGCGCTGGATTTAAGCTTCAGTTCCGTAAGGGAAGCGTGGGTTCGAACCCCACACCTGACAATTCTTTTTTTTGTTTGCTCCAGTCAACAATGAGATGGCAGTCGAAACAAAGTAGTCGAATCCAGCAGTAAACCGATATAAAGCTAACGCATTGCGAAACGTAGCAAGATACTACCGCCATTTAAGTACTTAGAATAATCAACTAAGAAGCGCCCCGAATCGACAATTTCGTATTCTCACTCTCGGCGGCACAAAACGCTATCTCGCAGCCGAAATTTGTGTACGTCGACCGCCCCAGAATATATATACTAATTAACATCTGAGCTCGACATGACGCAATACATTTTTTATATACAACAAAATTTATTATACAATTCGCTCGCGGCTCCTCCGACCGTGTCGGCCTTGAAGAATTACAACAATTTTAATATCTGCAGGTTTCAAGATTTTATTTTATAAGCAGCCGAAATAAAATTTAATAATTTTACAAAACAAATTTAACATCTACAAAGTACATCTCAGCTCATAATGGCCATTTCAAGTTTTCATCCATCATATATGTTTCACTATAAGGCGGCTACTCTATATAATCGGCGATTGCGTGCGGAATTGCACACTGCAGTACATCGCCTAAACTAATTGATCGAAATAAAATCTAATAATTCCCATCAAATAACTACATATATTAACTTCGTTTTCATGAAAAAATCTGGGAGGGTGTAGCGATTTTGATCGTAGGGAATATTTTCAGTTTTATTAGTAGTCTCGACAGCGCTTTTATCCAGTTTCCAGCAGTATACAATTTTCAATATGCGTCATTTGAAGAGAATAGCTCTAGTCGAGCTACTTTTATACATACGCATATTATTAATTCCTCGATCAATTAGTTTAGGATCGGTTGTCGTGTACAATTCCGTACAATCGTACGAAGTCATATGCATAAAATAAATAGAAACTTGAAATGGTAATTATGAGCTGATGTACCCTGCAGCTGTTGAAGTGATTATGCAAGTTTGACTCATTTATCCGCTACTTTATTTCCACATGGTATGTAAGATAGTAAATACAGATAGTTATATTGGAGATACATTTTATGTACGTTTTAGTTAAATGACAATATTTGATTAATATATACCAGCCAGATGTATGGGGCCAAAGCAGTAGAAGATATATGAATGGTTACGGACCCTACATTAGTCAACATGGGCGGCGGTTTAGGAAACTACCCACACGCAAACAATTTTATATGGGTAGCGTGCAGAGATGGTGTGGGGGAGAAGGGTTTCAATAATTGGATTCCGATATGATTTTAGGTCACCTTGATGGCAATTTGTTGTTTTGTTTTTCTATTTCACAGATTATTGTCCCAAACTTACTCTAGTGCTTCGAGGTAGGGGAGTATGTCTGGGTAGGCTCAAAATTGGTCGGTATTGTGTGCAAACACGACAAATATTCGAGTTTCGCGGATTTTAGCAAACATTTTAAAATCATTGTTTAAACAAGCGGCATTGGGCTATACCTGCAGCAGAAGAACAGCTATTTACAAGTTTAAATGATTTAACTGAAGAACACCAGGGTGCTGTTTTGAAAACTTACAAAATTTGGTGCAATGAAAAAAATGCCTCAACCAAGTTTCATGGCTTTTGGCCATTGCTTTAAAATTGCTGTTTTCAAACAAGCAGCATTGAGCTAATATGTCTGTAGCAGAACTGCAATTTGGTAATTTAAAGGATTTAACTAAAGGCGCTGTTTTAAACAGTAATTTTAAAGCAATGACCAAAAGTTATGAAACTTGGATGAGGAATTTTTTCATTGTATCAAATTTTTCGAGTTTTAAAAACAGCGCCTTGGCGTTCTTCAGTTAAATCATTTAAACTTGTAAATAGCTGTTCTTCTGCTACAGGTATAGCCCAATGCCGCTTGTTTAAACAATAATTTTAAAACGATTGGCAAAAGTCATGAAACTCAAATATGTGTCGTGTTTGCGGCACAATACCAACCAATTTTGAGCCTACCCAGACATACTCCCCTACCTCGAGGCACTAGAGTAAGTTTGGAACAATAATCTGTGAAATAGAAAAACAAAACTACAAATTGCCATCAAGGTGACCTAAAATCATATCGGAATCCAATTATTGAAACCCTTCTCCCCCACACCATCTCTGCACGCTACCCATATAAAATTGTGCACGTTGGTAACATTTAGCAGCGTATGGTGCAATGTAATTAGACCACATAACCCATCCACATATCTTCCTACTGCTATGACCTTTGGAAAGTCTTCTTGCGCTATTGCAGTGTACTCCTATGATTGCCTCCAGGACTGTACGACTGGGATGAAATTCCGAAATTTCTGAAACGCATTTTCGTGTTAGTCAAATTACATTATATTTCATAAATATACGACAGTATGTACATCAATGCCTATAGACTTAATAGTTCTATAGTCATTGGCATAATATTCTACTGATGTGACCTTTGGGAACTTTAAAGTATGTTTATACTGCAATTAATGTATGTGCTGGCTGCTTAACGCACTATATAATCATTATGTATTATAATTAAGTGGTTTATACGACGCATTTAATGATGTAAGGCAGCGCCTAGATGGCATCACACAACCACATTCTGCTATAAGAATCTGCTCCTAATCAAATGTTTTATAAATAATTAATTAATCCGGTTATTAGCAAATTAAAAGTCAATTGATAGTACTAAAACTTTTTTTACTAATATCCAAAATAGGTATAAGAATTAAACTTGAAATATTTGCATAAAATATCTGTGCACGTGTAGTAAATCAATTTTATTGACCAACAAGCTTTATTCCACATACTTGACCTTCGGTAAACTTTTATACAAATTAGAGCTGACGCAGCCCACATCAAATGGTTGGAAAAATTGTTAAAACCTGCTAAAAAATTTCTGCGTATGTAGAAATATTTATAGACATTCTACAACTATTTAGGCCCACTATAAAAGACATGGTATCTCGAAAATTATCGCATGTGATAGATGGTATGTTAGAATTAAGTGACTGTCCAGCAAGTGAGTAAGTAAAATATTTTTACATTTCATACCATAGTTTAAACATGTGAAATAGTTACATAACTAAACGTGACGTTTTCTGGCGCCTTTGTTTGCACTATCGAGACCGCCAATAAACTGAAAATCAACTGAAAATATTCCCTTACCTCCAAACCCGCTGAATTTAGCCGACCTTTCCCTATATTACGACGAAAAACTCAATAATACCGGTCTATTAGTGAGGTACAGCGAAGGGTGATTTCATAATCAATTTTAAAGCTTCATATAACTAAAGTGACATTAGAAAGTGTAGAGTGCTATGTACTACATATGACTTCATACACATTCTAACATTACTTTAGTTAAATGAAACTTTAAAATTTTATTATGAGATCGAGCCTAAAAATAAAAACTAAAATCTGCAGCGAAATTCAACACAGATGGTAAGGGCTTCTCAGCCCAGAATTGTATATTTCATATACATAAATTAAACGTTTTCTGGCGCCTTTGTTTTTGTTTGCTTCAAAATCGCTACATCCTTCCAGATTTTTTCATAAAAACGAAGTTAATTAATTTATCCATTACTTTATTTTCCATACGACATGTAAGATAACATAAATATATTTAGGATAATTACATTGAAGATACATTTTATGAGGCTGTGGATTGTTATGACCCCTACATTACCCAACATGAGCTACTTAGGAAACTACCATTTTATAGCAATTTAGTCAGGTGTATGGGTCCACAGCAGTAGAAAATATGTGGATTGGTATGGCATGAGCTGTTTAGGAAACTACCTACACGAACACAATTTTATATCAATTTAACTAAACGGCATAATTATACATAAATTAAACGTTTTCTGACGCCTTTGTTTGCTTCAAAATCGCTACATCCTTCCAGATTTTTTCATAAAAACGAAGTTAATTAATTTATCCGTTACTTTATTTTCCATACGACATGTAAGATAACATAAATATATTTAGGATAATTACATTGAAGATACATTTTATGAGGCTGTGGATTGTTATGACCCCTACATTACCCAACATGAGCTACTTAGGGAACTACCATTTTATAGCAATTTAGTCAGGTGTATGGACCCACAGCAGTAGAAAATATGCGAATTGGTATGGGCCCTAGCCAACATGAGCTGTTTAGGAAACTAACATAATATTGAATTATATGCGTTATATATATATATAGTTTTATTATGTACCACAACACACCTTATAATCATCCACATATCACACACATTTTTAATAATCGCGGTTTGAACTCCTTTCGCCTTTTTCGCGAATTCGACCACTATATCAACTATGTGGACTTTAGCAGCCGCCCCATAAAACTTCCAATTACTCGTTTTGATATGCCTATAACAAATGTAATAGGTAGAAAAATTATTAATTTTAGAGTTTGTAGGTAACTCGCTGCATTCCTCGGTTCCTCATCACGATCGGGATGAGGGGACGAGGAATGCAGCGAGTTACGGTTAAATCGTTTAACAGCAAGTATAAAATTTGCGATGAGTCAGCAGACCTGGTAGTTATGTATGAGTCTTTTGTGGATATTAACCTCCAGAAATTGTAGTTTTTCGAGAGCCCAACCACTCTCCCTCTCTTGAAACTCGCTGATTTTACGTCGCACAAAATGTCTGCAATACATGTATTAATTTTGAAGATGTCACACAGGCTTGCAGAATTTGCGGTCCTCGTCAACATGTGTTTAAAAATAACCCCACCCAAAGTTTGCTAGATTATATATCTAAATTATCCAATGATTGTTCTTTTATAGCAATTGTATTTTGTACATATTCTACTTTTCGTTTTTTCAAATTTATTTCTTCCAGCTCTAGTTCTCGTTTCCTTGCACTTAGTTTTAAGGAAGAGAGCCAACATAACTTTCTCCACATGCAATTAAAGAAATAGAACCACTCCCATCTGTTTATATATTAAGTGTAAGGAAACGAGAACTAGAGCTGGAAGAAATAAATTTGAAAAACGAAAAGTAGAATATGTACAAAATACAATTGCTAGAAAAGAACAATACATTGGATAATTTAGATATATAATCTAGCAAACTTTGATCGGAGTTATTTTTAAACACATGTTAACGAGGACCGCAAATTCTGTAAGCCTGTGTGACATCTCCAAAATTAATACATGTATTGTAGACATTTTGGACGACGTAAAATCAGCGAGTTTCAAGAGATGTAGAGTGGTTGGACTCTCAAAAAACTACAATTTCTGGAGGTTAATATCAACAAAAGACTCATACATAACTACCAGGTCTGCTGACTCATCGCAAATTTTATACTTGCTGTTAAACGATTTAACCTCTACTCGCTACATTCCTCGGCCCCTCATCCCGATCGGGATGAGGAACCACTGAATGCAGCGAGTTACATACAACCTCTAAAATTAATAATTTTTCTAGCTATCACATTTGTTATAGACATATCAAAACGAGTAATTGGAAGTTTTATGGGGCGGCTGCTAAAGCCTACATAGTTGATATAGAGGACGAATTTACAAAAAGGCGAAAGGAGTTCAACCCGCGATTATTAAAAATGTGTGTGATATGTGGATGGCTATAAGGTGTGTGTTGTGGTACATAACAAAACTATATATAACGCAAATTATTAGCATGGGTAGCATATAACGACACATGGTGGTCAATGTAAGCTCCATACCCGCCCGCATATCTTCCTACTGCTATGAACTTTGGGAAGTCTTCTCACACTATTGTAGAAATGTATTATCCAAATTAAACGTATCTTAGCGTTAGGCAAATTGCAATAATTAAATTTAAGCCAGTCAGATGTATGCGTCAAAGCAGTGGTATCCATATCAATGACTGTAGATTTAATAGTTCTATAGTCATTGACATATATTCTACTGCTATGCCCATCATAATAATTAAGTAAAACTGTAACTATCGTAATACAATTTACTACAAACTACTACTTTATCCAACTTAAATTCTGACAGTATCAGCAAGACATTACAACAGAGGTGGTTTGTTGTTTAATTTGAGAATTTTGTAATGGACCTAGGTAATGTAGAAATTCTGACATACCTGAATTTGCGCCACTTAGCATATTCACTTAGCATATCAGTCGAGTTTCCCTCAACTCCTGCAATATATGATATGCCCTTTCTAATTCGGTTCTAATACTTTTGTTAACTTTGCCGTAAAGCTCACGAATAAGCTTTAACTCGTCTAAAATTATATCATACATTTCTTTTATTGGTAAATCTACATGAATTACTTTCAATATGTCTATAGATTCAATTGTTAACTGAGCACGGAAAGTAGTACAACCCAATTTGCAAGGCGTTGTTCGATGGAGGCGTCCATACAAAGAGGGTTGAAGGTATATTAGTCGATGTTCCCTACCATTACAAGTTTCCTTGTAACGGTCGGTATCGAGGGCGAATGAATTATAATCCATTGTCAGCGAACAAAATCAAATGTATTGTGAAATAAATGTTTTGCTGATACTACGGCTATGATAGTGTCTAATACTTAAATCGAATCTTTCGCCCACAACTCCGACACCTAATTAACTATAAAAATTATGTAATCTACCTTATCATAAGACTACTGCTGCTCCTGCTGACGACTCGATTATTGCGTTTGCTGCTCGTCAGTGATGCACCCCACGAATTGATATGGTGGTACCAAACTCAGAAACACTAGGAAGTGTAGTTTCTCACACATAAGTGTTATGCTAGCCAAGGCGTCGACTAACCTCTTCGGTAAGAAGTCGATTCCACATGTCAGCTCACAAATTATGCTTCGAAATCTGCCCTTATACGACCGTCTTGGTACGCAGAATTGGATATTGGCCCAAGCCGTCCTGAACCTTCACCTTTCTACCAATTTGGTTGGCTGTATTCAGTTTTGCTGATAAGTTCATTGTTACATAAAAATTTTAAATTGTTACTCACCCACCAAAATAGTAAACAGAAATTATGTCGTTGGATATTCCTCAAAAGTCGTCTTGGACCGCCAGATTTTCCTTCGCAACAATTTAGTTGAATGTATTTAGTTCTGTAAAACCATTTTTTTTGTTATAAAATTATGGTTTAAAGTGCGCTGCTGCGATGCAGCTTAGAATTATGTAACTACTCACAACAAACTGTAGGACACTAACGACTCTTGACGCAAACTTCTAGCAGCAGAGTCTCGGAACTTTGTAGAATTGCTGGTAGTGTATCAGAATTTCTACACCTATATATATATATATACCCGTTTCGCAGCAAATCACAGGCCGCCCATTTTACAGCCTGTTCTAACAAAAAGTTTGTCGTCAACAAAAACGATGTTATGCAAAACAGATTTATAAAAAATTCTTCGCTCTAACGATGGGCAGAAAATTTACATTTTATATACATCAAAATTCTTCCACGATACGCACAGCCTTGAAATTTATTTACGCAAATTCTTAAAGGCAAAAAGTTTAGTGCCAACAAAAAAAAAAGATGTTACGCAAAACAGTTTTTTATAAAAATTCTTTACTAACGATGCGAATGCGACTAAACTTCTATTTTAAATCTAATTTTAACTTCAATTTTAAATATAATTTTAACTAAAATGATGTTAGACTGCACATAATGCAATAAGTAGTACATGCCACTCTACAATGAAGCTTTAAATATGATTGCACATAAAAATTCTTTACTCTAACGATGCGGATGCGACTAAAAAAATAGATATGTAAATGCTACGCATGTCGCACAAACATTTTTATAGTAAAACTTCCGGAATTTGTTTGCGTTCGACTAGAAACTCTTTGTACATAGCTAATTAAAATCTCAGCTCGACATACAAAACACCCAACCACTTCACATAGATCTGATTTCCTTTCTTAAAAGACATTCAATATCTGCGTGAATATGGAAAAGGTAAATCTAAATTTTATCTGAGAATTTCCCAAGTTTTCGTCGCCGATATATACTTCCCGTTGTTTATCAAAATTCTTCCACGATTTACTCTCAGTTCGTCTTGAAACTTAGAAATTTATTCAGGCGATTTTGGAAGATATCTACAGACTTATCACTAGCGCTTATAAATTTCATAATCAATTTTAAATCTAATTTTAACTTCAATTTTAAATGTATTTTAACTAAAATGATGTTAGGCTGTACATAATGCAATAAGTAGCGCATGTTACTCTACAATGAAGCTTTAAATATGATTGCGTAAATAAAACTTTATCTATACTGACTGTCGTATATTGTAATTTGACTAACACTAAAATGCATTTCAAAAATTTCTATAATAGTTCGAGAGAAGACTTTCATCACTAGCACTTATAAGAGCCAATTTCATAATCAATTTTAAATCTAATTTTAACTTCAATTTTAAATGTAATTTTAACTAAAATGTTGTTAGGCTGTGCATAATGCAATAAGTAGTACATGTTACTCTACAATGAAGCTTTAAATATGATTGTGCAAATAAAACTTTATCTATACTGGCTGGCGCTGGTGTATATTGTAATTTGGCTAACGGTTTTAATCTTTAAACTACAAGTTTCGGTTGGAAAAATAACTTTCCACTATGTTGTGAATATTATACAATATTTTACATTCTCCACCAGTTGTTTATTTTATGTGTAGTCGTAAACACTCTCATTGCAGACTCTTCACACAAAAATGGATTAGATTATTAACAAATTTTTGTATCATATAGTTATAGTTATAGCGTAACAGTATTACCATTCCAACATACGTAGGTTTATTCATTAAAATTTCTGTTTTATTCAAGCTGAGTTCCTGTTTTTGTGATAAAGACTACTATATTCGCCTAAAGTTTATAGGAACTTATTGGTAGAGAAAGATCATTAATAAACGCATTTGTGTACTATATATGTTTTTATTATTATCGAGTTCTTATACTTATAAATTATAATTAACAGGACAAATTCTTAACCAAATATCGATTGCAGGCGCTTTCCTTTTGAGGAACCGCAATATGTCAGGAGGCTTAAAATCGTTGACCGTCGGACTGTGCGCTGCTGTGATCGCTTCTAGGACTGCCCGACTGGGTTGAAATTCCCAGTCGTACCTATCTAGGTAGTGGCGAATATATTCCAATAGCAGCCCCTTATGGTATTTGAAGCGACCATAAGCAGTGCCATCGTTGTGTGTAGCCAAAAACGTCTCATGCTCGATTCGGTCGACGATTTCCTCCAGGTACTGCAGTTCCTCTTCGTAATTGTAACTCATTCTGCGAAAAAGTAAAAAGACAAGCATAAATATATTTTTATTCATGTTTATTAAATTTCGTAAAAATTTATTAATTTCAGAGTGTGAGGTGGTCGGCGGCGGTAGCACTTTTCGGTGCACAGCGGAAAAAGTTACACTTTGCAACATTTATTAGTTTTATTTTGTCGTATAGCAAATTGTAGATTTCAATAAAAACCGTTTATTAGTTACCTACCGATCGGCGCATGGATGGTGATAAATTTTATTTAATTTTACGCGTGCGAATTATAGAGATTTTAATAATAAATATGTTTCAATATCTAGCAGAACACTTTGATCAACTAGCTTGACTTTAGTCAAATAAGATTTCAAAATTTTCAAAGGACGTATCCGCATAGGGGATAAATTCTACCAAATCTAATTAAAATAAGTTGCAATATCTTTTAATTATAGTTAATAAAACTTTATTTTACTCACTTGTTATACGTCCCAGGGTCGCTCTCCAGTCTATCAAACGCACCTTTCTTTCCGCTATGTTGCGAATATTGCACAATATTTTACATTCTGTAGACACTCTCATTGCAGACTCTTCACACAAAAATGGACTAGATTATTAACAAATTTTGCATCATCGTAAGGTATACATATATGTTTTGGATATGTTCAGTATTACCATCCCAACATATGCTGGAATATTCTAGTTTAATGGTGCCAGCACTACTAACATCCTATGTACTTGTGTATACAATTGGTCGTCTAATAAAAAAAAAGATTATATTGAACACATTTTCTTCTTTTTGTGACATAAATTTAAGTAGCATTCTCACTACAAGCTGTAGTCCTTTTTTATAAATAAAACAAGAAGTTCAGTTAAACAACATTTATTTTTACTAAACATCAACTGGGTACATTTTAATATAAAAGCTAAATTATAATACACAACACCTTGAAATTGCCAATACATCAGCATTTAATAAACTTAAATAATGAAGCATTAATACATAATTATTACATATCACAAAACTGAAAATAAAGATATCAATATTTAACTCTGTCTTTTCTTATCAGGGCAAATTCTTAACTTATATGCTACTGGGCAAATATCATTTGCAGGCGCTTTCCTTTTGAGGAACCGCCATACGTCAGGAGGCTTAAAATCGTAGACCGGCGGACTGTGCACTGCCATGATTGCATCTAGGGCTGCTCGACTGGGATGAAATTCCCAGTCGTACCTATCTAGGTAGTGCTGAATATATTCTAATAGCAGCCCTTTATGGTATTTGAAGCAACCATAAGCAGTGCCATCGCTGTGTGCAGCCACAAACGACTCATGCTCGATTCGGCCGACGATTTCCTCCAAGTATTGCAGTTCCTCTTCATAATTGTAATTCATTCTGCGAAAAAGTAAAAAGACAGGCATAAATATATTTTTATTTATGTTTTTTAAATTTCGTAAAAATTTATTAATTTCAGAGTGTGAGGCGGTCGGCGGCGGCAGCACTTTTCGGTGTACAGCGAAAAAAGTTACACTTTGCAGCATTTACTAGTTTTATTTTGTCGTATAGCAAATTGTAGATTTCAATAAAACCGTTTATTAGTTACCTACCGATCGATGCATGGATGGTGATAAATTTTATTTAATTTTACGTATGCGAATTATAGAGATTTCAATAATAAATATGTTTTCTAGCAGAATACTTTGATCAACTAGCTTGACTTTAGTCAAATAAGATTTCAAAATTTTCAAAGGGCGTGTCCGCATAGGTGATAAATTCATCCAAATCTAATTAAAATAAGTTGCAATATCTTTTAATTACAGTTAATAAAACTTTATTTTACTCACTTGTTATACGTCCTAGGACCGCTCTCCAGTATCAAAAGCGCCTTTTTGCGTATTTTCACTATGCTGTTGGTGGTTTTATAGTAGTCGAAAAATATTTTTACATAATGTGGTGTTGATAGCCATCTACATGCGTAAGTATTTTCCATTTCGCATATAAACGATATGTTAACGACTGCTATAAAATGTTTGCGTGGAAACTTTTTAATAATTTTTTTCCCCAACCATTTGCTGAGAGTCGCTCACCTCCAAAAAGTGCTTGATCTTGTTTTGCGGACAAACAAGAAAAAAATCGTGAGGCGCTTCTACGCATAAAAGCCGGATTTCGACAGCATGTGAAGACAGACTGATTTGCGTCGATCGTCAACTAATTTGCATACGAGCTTGTCTTTGGGGATGGGAATTCTACAATACTTCGATACCTGTCGACTGTGTCAGAAGTAGTTTAAATAATTCGCTGTCCAGACTTCAACAACTTTTGTGAGTAAATCAGGTACTGTTTGCTGCGTATGTGGCAATTTAATAATTTTATAACAAAAATGGTTTCACAGAACTAAACACATTCAACCAAATTGTTGGAAGGCCTGTCGACTGTGCCAGAAGTAGTTTAAATATTCACTGTCCAGACTCCATCAACTTTTGTGAGTAAATCAGGTACTGTTTGCTGCGTATGTAACAATTTAATAATTTTATAACAAAAATGGTTTTACAGAACTAAACACATTCAACCAAATTGTTAAGAAGGAAAATCTGACGGTCCAAGACGACTCTTGAGGAATATCCAACGTCATAATACCAATTCTTGGGGGGACGTAATTGTCGAGCAACAGCAGCAATCTTAAGACAAGGTCGATTATTTAATTTTTATTTATAGTTAGCTAATTAGGTGGTGGGCGTAAAACATCCCATTTAAGTGTTAGGTATTATCACAATCGCAGTATCAACAAGACATTTTATTTCGCGATACATTTGAATTTTTTTTGTCGTTTTCAAAAATATGTAAGTCTTACAACCGTTTTAAAGCTTAAAATTAATATTTTGGTTTCAACAAGAACAAGACATTTTATTTCGCAATACATACGAATTTTTTTTTGTCGTTTTCAAAAATATGTAAGTCTTACAACCGTTTTAAGCTTAAAATTAATATTTTGGTTTTCTTCAATTTGCAGTTAGAAAAGATATACGACTCCAATCCGCCAAACAATTAAGGACGTCAGCTTAACGCTTTAACCGACTCCAAACAACCGGACAGCTGCAGCAGCGCCACTTTGATTTGTTGGTAATATGAATATGTATCATCCAATTAGACAAATACCGTGCTATACAGCATATAACTGCGATTTATTATTAAATGAGTACGACAGATTTACAACAGTCAGAGCCGAAAACATTCCAAAGTACATCGAAAGATTCGGAGGAGCTTATTTAGCTGGTAGCGCAGCATTTTTTTTATTTTGTAAACAATTTAATGTAGAGACTAATTTCCTATTTAAAACTACTAATAGCGATTATGATATTTTATACCCCTATACAAATGACGACCTGATGTATTCAAAGCTCAGTGAAATAGGATTTAACCCTCATTGTCGCGGTCGCCCTATGTGTGATAGTAAGATTTTTGGTGGTATTGAAATGCACGATCGTCGTATTATAAAAATTGAAATTCAATTTTTATTTGAACATCCAAAACAGATATTTGAAGTTTACGATTTTAACTTCTTATGCCTATTTTTGGATATTAGTAAAAGAGTTTTCGTACTATCAACACAGTTTTTAAATTTTCTAGAAACCGGATTAATTATTTATAAAACATTTAATTGCCAGCTTCGAGAGCAGAGATTTTTAAAATATTTAGGCTGCAAAGTGTTTTTTGATATTTTTGGGACTGGTGGTTATTATAATAACATAATTTGTCCCACAGCAGCAGCATCAAATTCATCAGATTATAATAGCAGCGAACTTAGGTGTTGTCATACTGCAAATTATATAAGTGAAAACTGTTTTTTTATTGATGTTAGGTCTAGACCAACATTAGATGTACACCCAACCATTTACACTTATCACCTTCCACTTAAACAAAAATTTAAAAAAGCTGTATATAAATTAATTATTTACAGAAGAATTTGGCAGAGAATCTGCATTATTCGGCAATTTCAAGTTGTATTAGGCGAGTTTGAGGATTTATTGTATCACCCAATTTCAAAACCAGTTTACAGCAGAATTGCAGGCAAAAGATATAGAGACGCCTTAGAAGAATATCGAGTAAATAAAAAATTTAAAGTTTAGATAACTGCGATGTAGCAACCTATCTTATTCTACCTCTGATGTTAGCGCTGCTGTTGTTTAATCTGTCAAATTCATCAGATTAGTGTATTACTATGATAAAATATGGCGACCAGATCGCTACACTACTATCAATTACACACATTTTACGAATCTCAGCGATAGTAGTGCTGCATTTGTCTCTGACGCATAAGCTGCACTTTCTGTTTAAGCAGGGGATTTGAGTAGTGTATAAACTTAATAATTAGTTGTCTCCTTTGCTATGTATGTACCTTAAATTAACTCGATTAGTGTATTACTGTAGCAAAATATGGTATTTTATATCTAATATTCATAATTATCTATGCAGATTTGTGTAAATAAATAAGCGACACTTTCTGTTTAAGCGGGGGATTTGGAAAGTGTATAAACTCAATAATTAGTTAAGTCTCCTTTGCTATGTATGTATCTTAAATTAACTCGATTAGTGTATTACTGTAGCAAAATATGGTATTTTATATCTAATATTCATAATTATCTATGCAGATTTGTGCAAATAAATATGTGAAAAAGAAGCGATATTTTGCTCAATAATTAGTTAAGTCTCCTTTGCTATATATGTACCTTAAATTAACTCGATTAGTGTATTACTGTAGCAAAATATGGAGGTCATATCGCTACACTGCTAGGTCCTTAGGTACATTTTTCCAATCTCAATGATAGTAGTGTGCAGCATTTGTATCTGACGCATAAGCGACAGTTTCTATTTAAACTGGAGATTTGGGAAGTGTATAAACTAAAACTAACAAATCGCCACTAACAACTGTAAATATAATATTTTGTATGTATACTAACCATAATTGCATATGTAGATTTGCGTAAATAAATATGTGGAAAGAAGCGATCTTTTGCTCAATAATTAGTTAAGATGCACTTTTCCAATCGCAATGATAGTATTGGCTGACATATAAGCAGCAGCAGAAGCGACTGTTTCACTTTAAGCAAAAGGTTTGGAAAGTGTGTAAAATAAAACTAACAAATCGCCGCTAACAACTACATTATCGTCCTTGTTACTAAGAGCAATTTTGTTTTGATGTGTAGTATAAACTTTGACTTTGTGCTTGAAGGATCTAATTCTATACATATAATTGCGAAAATAAATATGCAGAAAATAATCGGGTTGTCCCTTCCGGACTGCGTCAACACACTCGAATGACCTCTTACGCAACTAAAATCTAGCGCCCGACAAGGACCCCACACAAAGACCAACAAACTAGCTCTCAAGTTTTTTCTCTATCAACGCATGCACCTCGATTTTGATAGCGGAGCCTACGTTTAACTACTTACGTTGCGATAGTATCTTCTTTAACTTTATCTGGCGATATAATTGCTTCGTTCCCATTATATTCCGAATATTCCATACCCTCGATAGATTTAAGCACTTCTTGTAAGAACTGGTAATTTAGATGATTATGTGATTTTAAATCGGCACATACATTTTGAAAGTGTAATCCGTCTGGATTTAGCCTTATCATTACATTAGTTTTTCCACAATTAATGCTGCGAATTGTCGACGACATTAGATCAGCATGTTTGGATATTGCGGAACTGCGATGATCATGAGCATTAAAATCTAAAATTGGCGAGAACAATTTCTGTTCAACGATTTTCATGATTCTGAACTGAATTTGAAAATGCGCAAAATTTATAGCTAGAAGGATGTGCGAATGTATCACACAACATCTTCAGTAAACGGATTGCATCCCATCATTGTCGTCATGCACAAGTTTTCACACATTTTATACATATATGTTTCGCTGCTACATCGCGTTTATCTAAACTTTTAAATTTTTTATTTATTCAATATTTTTCTTCTAAGGTGCACTACCTAGCTTCGCATGTTAGATGGTGATTCTAGTTATTTTATACGTATGACTTCGCACGATTGTACGGAATATTGCTCACGGCAGCCGAAATTAAATTTAATAATTAATATATGCATAGTACATCAGCTCATAATTACCATTTCAAGTTTCTATTTATTTTATACATATATGACTTCGAGCGATTGTACTACGGAATATTGCACACGGCAGCAGCGCCATCCAAACACATAGACCCCCCCATTTAAGTACTTAGAATGATCAACTAAGAAGGGCCGGGCAACCCCTACAACCGACATCCTACCATCTAAACACCGACAATTAATCATTAACAATCGCCGGCCGCCGACCCGACTAAATCGCACCGCGCGAAATTGACTGGCCCCCAAGCAACCACATCCAAAGGCCTACAAACTCCAATGAACCGACTAACACCCCCCGCGCCGCGCCACACATTTAAGCGCTTAGAATAATCAATTAAGAAGGGCCGGGCAACTTTTACAACCCACCATCTAAACACGTTCTATAAATATTTAGCATGCAAACTTACAGCCGCGCGCGCGAATCCACAAAAATATAATTGGCCCCCGGGCAGGGCAAGGACAACAAACTCCTATGAACCCGACAAATCTTACACCCGAACTGGGACCCCACAACCAGTTTCGCCTAATCATTATTCGCACAAGGCCCCCGACCTTCAACTACTACATCGCGGAATCGAACAACTTTTACAAACCACCATCTAAACAGGCCCAATAAATATTTAGCAAGCAAAATAACATCGACGCGCAAAAATATAATTGGACCACCAGGGCCAACAAACTCCAATGAACCCGACTAATCTTACACCCGAACTGGGGCCCCACTAAACATACCAGTTTCGACTAATCATTCTCCGCACAATGACCCACATTCCAGCTAACGCGCGCGCCCGACAAAGGTCAACACACTCACAGCTACATGTCGAAACAGGATTTTTTTTTACGCTCTTTGCAGACCGGATAATACGACCGCCCAAGGCGCGACACCACACAAAATGGCCGACACAACACATTACCTAATACACGACGCTTATTGGATAAACATCACTACACAGACACGCCCATCGACGCCATTCACATTATACACAACCAATCACAGCACAGATACACACAACACGCCATCTTTATTTATGATAATCACCACCCACCACAACCAATCACAGCTCACCACAGGACACGCCCACTATTTTTAAGGCAGGGGGCGGGGCCTATTATGCAAAGTGTATTAGAACCCGCACACCTTAACTACTCTCAACTGTACTCAAGTCGTGATGCAGTGATCTTGTAATGATTTACGTTCGTCTT
>CALNHX010009815.1:19639-46062 GCA_940337035.1 Agriotes lineatus
CATAAAAAGCTCAAAATTACCTTAATAATAGAATATTATGTTATTATGAGTAAAAGTGATACTGTGTGTGGCGAGACCGGATGCGTTTGACTGACAAGCGCTAGCAAGTTAGAGAAGTCCGGGAAAATAAAGTATGATCACAAATTATTTTCACCTAGTAAGGCTATGAAATAGTTCTTAACTTATGAATGCAACTATGTTTATACTTAAATGTCAAACTTGACATTTGATTTTTAAGTGACTTATGGTTGCATTCATAAATTAGGAGATATGCCATTGCTATACTAGATAATAGTATATTGTGTTATAAACGGGGCTGCGCGCGCTATTGCGCGGTCTATCCTGATGTATTTTCGTATGCGCTGCTTAACACATTTTATGTGTCACCACTGAGAAGTAGTTTTAAGCTTTGATCATCATTTAAAAAAAAAAAACGCGAATTGGTAAGGGTCCTTTTCTAAAATCGCATCGATTTAATCAAAATTCCGTTCAAATAATAACGCTTCGCCCCTCTCCAATGGAGGCCCTCGGGGCTCCGCACCACTCCAAGGGGGGCCACGGGCCTCCGCCCCTCTCCAAGGGGGTCCTCGGGGCACCTCCCCTCTCCAAGGGGGCCTTCGAGGCTCCGCCACTCTCCAAGAGGCCCTCGGGGCGCCGCCCCCCTCCAAGGGGGACTTCGGGACTTCGCCCCTCTCCAAGCGGCCCTCGGGGCTCCGCCCCTCCCAAAAGAGGCCTTCGGGGTTCCGCCCCTCTCCAAGAGGGCCTTTGGGGCTCTGCCCCTCTCCAAGGTGGCCCCGAAGCTCCGCCCCTCTCCAAGGGGGCCCTCGGGGCTCCGGGCATCTCCAAGGGGGCTCACGGGGATCAGCACCTCTCCTACGGGGCCTTCGGAGCTCCGCCCCTCTCCAAGGGGGCCCTCGGGGCTCCGCCCCTCTCCAAGGTGGCCCTCGGGGCTCCGTCCCTCTTTAAGGGGGCCTTCGGGACTCCGCCCCTCTTCAAGGGTGCCCTCGGGACTCCGCCCCGGTCGCGAAAACAAAGCGACGCCGACGGCGAAATTAATGCAAACGCAAATGGGGGACATCGCATCTGCAATTGTCGTGACGGACACACACGTTTGGATCGTTCTCCTTTATTTATATGATTAGGAGCAAACGTTATACTTTATATGGCGAGGCTGGACGGGTTATCTGCCGAGCTTGCGAGGCAGATAAGTACAGCCGAGCCACATAAAGATACTTTTGCTCCGAATAACATATAGTATTTTTTCTTCAAACGTTTTTATAACAAATTATTTACAACTTTTTGAACAAAATTCGAAGAAAATTACTTGATCTCGTCAGCGGCAGATAATATTATGTGCCTCTGCCGTTTGAAGAAAAAAATATTTTTTAACATACTATATAGGTATTCAAAAATAAATAGCTTTAACGATTGTCACAATTTACAGATTTTGATAATTTTGTAATTTATTGCAATAGGAATCATTTGACCTTAAATATTGACAAATGTTCGTACATAAAATTTACTAGAAATCGCAAAAAAATTTATTACGCTTATGATATCGACAACGGCCATATACCTAAACAAAGTCTCCACTATTAAAGATCTACGCATAACGTTATAGATATTTATGCATTAAGGGAGATATGAATATGTTTTTTCCTAGAGGTTGACATGTGTTACAGACCGAGGGTCAACCGAAGGTAAATAACATAAATATCTCCCGTGCTGCATACAATATTTTATTTACTAGCATATTCGTAAGAATAGTATAAACTTTAAAAATGTCATCATGACATTTAAAATTAGAATATGTAAGTAACATCAAGGATTGCCTCATTGTATGGTTGCTAAGAGTTTAATTGTCCAAGTCCCTTGGGGGTTATGAGTAGCTTTTCATATTTTGTTTCTATGACGAAAATGTACAATATCATGTTGCTAGTAGATAAAATAACAAATATCTCTTCGATGTTCACATTGATATGATGATGCGCAAAGCTTATAAAATGCTAGAATTTCTAGTTAGATCACTGCTTTATTGAAACTGTTGTACTGCGCATGCTCCACATTATATTAGAATTAGAATTTACGTCGCCCGTATGAAACTCTCGGTACAATATTTACACAACTTGGATTGAAAGAATTCAGAACAGATTTATTAAATACCTGAACATAAATTTGTAGATTTTTCTAAGAAACTTCAAATGCCTGTAAACTCTGCAGTAATAAAACAGACTGTCCTGAACTATTACCAGAGTTCCGTCTAAGGGTTCCACTACGGACGCCAAGGAGCAATGATGTTTTTATGATAAATCTTCATTTATAACTTTAGTTCACAAGCCTTATCTTCATTTTAATAATTGCAATATTAATCCGTTATCCCCTGAATTGTTCAATTGCACACTTAGTGAGTTCAAAAGAAAAAAGTCTGCATTAAATTAATGCAAAATACTAAATTTTATCTTGCAATTATACATTTCAGATTTTTTTTTCCTATTATTTCGTTGTTCAATATTTAAGATAATGTTGGTTCTTATTTTGGTGTATACTTTCATGTAATTTCATAGTACGTTATGTGTGAATATGCTTACCTGCTACTTACATAAATGTGTACAAAATCTGGTGTGATCCACGCACACAACTTCCTTTTACATTGGTCTGACAATTATTCAAAAATTGGTTTTTTAATTTATAGGCATTTTTCAAAAATTTTCAAAAATTACAAATTCTACAGAAATCGTACAAAATAGAGAGTTAGTTGAAAAGATAAACTTTCTCTAAAATTTTAAGCCGAATTCAAAAATGTACTAATATACCAGGGGTTCTATTTAAAATAACAGCGTTGATAGCGAGTTTCGGTATAACCGGAAGTGATATCACAGTCTAAATATTATAGTTGTAGTCCCTCTTACACATAAAATTTTAGATTTTCAATTTCATTAGTTCTCTATAATGCCCTATAAAACAGAAGTCAATAAAAAAACCCATTTTAGAGGTATTCAACTGGAAAATTGCCTATCTCACATCAATACACATTAAAAATGTAATAAACACCATACTTCCAGTTATGAGATCTCCTTCAAAAGCTGGCGCTGTCGCATCTAGATAGTACACAAAACTTATTTATTAAGTTTCAACGCCATACCTCTCTTCATTTTGAGATATTCTGTTCAAACGCATACACACACACACACACACACACACAGAAACTGACTGACAGACAGACCAATGAACAAAAATATGTTTTTTGGGTTCAGGGGACTCTAAACCCGGAGCCGGATATTTGGGCGCGGCCGTTTGGGCGCGAAGACACTTGGGCGCAGGGCCACTTGGGCGCGAGACATTTGGGCGCGAGTAAATTAATTAAAGTATATTAGTATTAGCTAGCTTTACTATTAATAGGTCTGAACATTTATTTTAAATAACGAAAATTACCTAAAGCACGTCCAAGGAGATGGCGGTGGGTAAAAATTTAGTATAGAAATATTAATTGTCGAAAATTAGAATTTTATTAATACAAGTAGGTTCGACGAAAATAAGTTAGAAATTTTAACTTTCCGGTATATACTAACAAATCTTTCGCGGAGATTTATTACATTAAAGTAATAAGTAACAAAAAATAAATGAATGTAGATTGGGTACAAAGAGAGCTAATGATGAACCATCCAATTATTTGGAGATTCATCGACAGCCTGAAAATTGTTCAACGAGGGAGAGATGTTGCTTATGAACAGTTACTTGCGGGAAATGAGCTCACTCCTAAAAAAAAACAAAAAATTATCCAGGCTGATAGAAGAATAAAAAATTTGGTTGAAGATTATAATAATCAATATAATCATGTAGACGGCGCAAACAATAGGAACATTGTAGGATTTTTAAAAGGCATTTCGTACAATTATGAAATGAATGCGTAGGTGCTTCTTGTTTATATTTTAAAAAAATTGTATATACAGTGTGACCAGTAAAGTCCGCATCATATGGGATTTTTTTTATTAATAGCTTTTTTCGAAATTTGACTTTGGCATCGATTGCTGCTTCGATCGAGATAAAAATTAACCAAAAAAATTATAGTCACGTCATTCGCATTATCTGTCAAATTTTAATTTTTTTCCAAAAGAAATTCAAAAGTGGGATTATTTCTTAAAATATCAAAAAAAGTTATTAGAAAAAGTTTTTCTAAATGCAATTTTTAGCCGATATGCAAAATTGCAGCTGTATAAGATAATTTAGATTTTTTGCCCATTTTTTTTAAATTGCACCACTGTTGCAAAGTAAGACTCAACGCAACCTACATAAAACTTCTTAGTTTTGACAATGCTTTATTCCACACACATTTTCTTTAAAGTAGCGCCATATTAAATGTGTGTTTTTCTACAAAATCCAAATAGGGCTATTAAAATTTGGTCACATGTGATGCAAAGTTTATTTGTTTTTGACCCTGTATAATGTAACTCCATAAAATAACTATTTTTGGAAACGCAGTTTGTGTCTAAAAGTAATACACATTATTTTATGAAGTTACATTATACAGGGTCAAAAACAAATAAACTTTGCATCACATGTGACCAAATTTTAATAGCCCTATTTGGATTTTGTAGAAAAACACACATTTAATATGGCGCTACTTTAAAGAAAATGTGTGTGGAATAAAGCATTGTCAAAACTAAGAAGTTTTATGTAAGTTGCGTTGAGTCTTACTTTGCAACAGTGGTGCAATTTAAAAAAAAAGGGCAAAAAATATAAATTATCTTATACAGCTGAAATTTTGCATATGGACTAAAAGTTGCATTTAGAAAAACTTTTTCTAATAACTTTTTTTGATATTTTGAGAAATAACCCCACTTTTGAATTTTTTTTTGAAAAAAATTAAAATTTGACAGATAATGCGAATGACGTGACTATAATTTTTTTGGTTAATTTTTATCTCGATCGAAGCAGCAATCGATGCCAAAGTCAAATTTCGAAAAAAGCTATTAATAAAAAAAATCCCATATGATGCGGAATTTACTCGTCACACTGTATGTTACTTTAAGAATAATATGTATTATAATGGTAAAGATGGCAAGAATAAATTTTGATTATTAAAATTAATCTTATTATATTGTTATTCTTATTTCTGCTCTTATCTTCAGTTAGTCAGTTCATAACATAACGAAAATAATTGATTACTTTAAAAGTTAAAAACTCGAAGTCGACTAGTTTCGGTCCAAACGGAACACATATTAGAAACATATTAAACATTTAAAGCGTCAATCGGTTAAATATAGCATAATATTATTCATTTACCAGTACAATAAATGTATTTCTATTTAAAATTATTTTCAATACTTATACAGTGTCTGCTTAAGTTCGCACCATAGGGAAAACTTTTTTATTATTAATTTTACGAAAAAAAGTTATTCTTTATAAAAAGTTCTGCATGGTCCAAAACTTAAAATGCAATCATCAGATATCAATTTTTTTAAGCCGTGTACGAGTATATCGAAAATTGTTATTGAGAAAAGTTGATTAGAATCCAAAACTACGTTCAAATATCCAATTACATCTATCTACGATGAAAATCAGGTTTTGTTATTTTTCACATTTTTACTTTTTACAATAAAGGAAGTATTGGATTCACCCCAAAAATTCGAAATTGAGTTTTCTTAGTCTGTATGTGTCTGTCTGTGTGTCTGTCTGTGAACAGAATATCTCAAAAACGGAAAGAGGTATGGCGTTGAAACTTGATACATAAGTTTTGTGTACTATGTAGATGCGACAGCAAGGTTTTGAAGAAAATCGCATAACCGGAAGTAGGTGTTTACTCTTGTGATTTTTCAGTTTTTTTCGATTTTTTCAAAAACGGCTCCAACATTTTTTTTTAACTTTACATTTTTATTACATTTTTAATGTGTATTGATGTGAAATACGTGATTTTCCAGTTGAATACTTCTAAAATGGATTTCTTTTGGTTTTTTTTCTATTTTTTTTAATAACTCCTATTTTAAATAGAACACCCAGTGTATTATTACATTTTTGAATTCAGCTTAAAATTTTAGAGAAAATTTGTCTCTTGAACTAACACTCTATTTTGTACCGTTTTTGTAAAATTTGTAATTTTTAAAAATTTTTGACAAATGCTTAAAAATTTAAAATCAAATATTTGGCTAATAATAAGATCACTGTAAAAGGAAGTTGTGTGCGTGTATCACACCCGATTTTTTTAAAGTTGTTTCATATGGAAAACTTTTGTATTATTAATTTTACGAAAAAAATGGATATCAAAGTTTTAACGAATAAAGAGATAACTGAAAAAAGTTTCCGATATTGATCAAGCGTCCTGTATATTTAAATACAAGTTAATGGGACTGTTTAGTAACTTCAGATTTCGTTTGTAACAAGTCCAGAATTTTTAAAACCGCCTAAAGATAGACAACAGGCTGTACTATGTAATTTTTAAATGGTTTTGTTTGCACGTCATAATCTTGCTATGCTATCGCAACTTCATAGATGAGACAATATGAATGGAGCCAGAAGATTATGATATAGCTGTTCCCTGGGCGTTTATCGGTAAGCCTAAAATTCCACTTTGGTGTTTTAACGTGATTATTAAAGCACTGAAAACATTGCTTTAATGGGGTCTATTAAACCTCGCCCGGCGGAAATAATTTCAGTTGCCCGGAAGGCGGAAATGGGTCTCTAGAGAGCAGAATCGAATTGTAATTGTTTTTATCAATTTCGAACCACCACAATCTTTGTACTTCTAATAAATACTGGCACATAATAACATAATCATAACTTTTATTATTATTAACCTGCAAACTAAAAAAGGTAATAAATTTGACATACAGGAATAGTTTATGTAAATTCAATAACGATTTTTTCAAACTTTACATTTTTAATGTGTATTGATGTGAGATAGGTGATTTTCCAGTTAAATACATCTAAATGGGTTTATTTGGTTTTTTTTTATTAACTCCTATTTTAAATAAAACACTCGGTATGTTATTACATTTTTGAATTCAGCTTAAAATTGTAGAGAAAATTTGTCTGTTCAACTAGCGCTCTATTTTGTAGGGTTTCTGTAAAATTTGTAATTTTTGAAAATTTTTGACAAATGCTTAAAAATTCAAAATCAAATTTTTGTCTAATTATAAGATCACTGCAAAAGGAAGTTGGGCGAGTGTATCACACCAGATTTTCTAACACCAACTAGTATTTCTATAACGGCTATATGACTGTTATCCACACAAAGCTACATATAAAAATAGTGCTTCTTGGGCAAGCAACAAACAAGTAAACCGCCAACAATGCAACGCGAAAGGCAGAAACCGGGTCTCAAGTGACCTGAGTGGATTACCTAAAGGAATATCAAGTAATTTTTTCATGAAATTTATTCTAAAGCATCTTCATAACAGCTTCGAGGAATACGTAGAGACCTAAAGCGGCATTTTAGAAAACGGCAGAATTACTTAAAAAAAATTAAGTTCGGGTTACTTGAGATCCGGTTTCCTGCCTCTGAGGGTTAAGGCACTGTTATTGCATTGTTCTTTTCAAATGAAAGACATCGAAACATCTCCTTTATTTTAGATGACTGACAGATTGCTACATTTGTAAAATGTCAAAATTCAAAGTTTCTGATTATTTTTATGCAAAGTAGATAATAGTATATTATACATCAAGGTAGCGAAGCGCAGTATTATAACCTGAGCGCGAAGGTTATAAGACGATTCGCTACCGTGGTGTATATACTATTTTTTGCACTACCAAACGGCTTAATACCTAAATTCCCAACAAATTTCGAAAATATTTTAACTGTCAACCTGACAATACAGCTCTTTAAAACGTCAAAATTAAAATAGTCATATTTGGTAACTTAGCAATTTATTAGTTACCACGGTGAAAATTGTTTATTTTACTTTCTCTCCCTTGGTGGAGAAAATCAACTTCACAACCTCAAAATAAGCCAATAACGGTGCGTTCTGAGACTAGTAGTGCAAAATAGTATATTATACATTAAGGTAGCGAAGCGCATTATCATAGCCTGAGCGCAGGTTATAAGACGATTCGCTACCGTGGTGTATATACTATTTTTGCACTACCAAACGGCTTAATACCTAAATTCTCAACAAACTTCGAAAATATTTTAACTGTCAACCTGACAATACAGCTCTTTAAAACGTCAAAATTAAAATAGTCATGTTTGGTAACTTAGCAATTTATTAGTTACCACGGTGAAAATTGTTTATTTTACTTTCTCTCCCGTGGTGGAGAAAATCAACTTCACGACCTAAAGATATGCCAGTAACGGTGCGTTCTGAGACTAGTAGTGCAAAAAATCTTGTATGATAGGCCTTGCAAAAAATTTTCAGGCACTTGACGCGATGTCAAACTCGACCTTCGGTTTCGTTTGACAAAACACGTTGCGCGCCTAAAACACTTCAATTTAACAACTTGATTCATAAATAGCTATTATAATGAGGTTCTGGAATGGCTAATAGACTGCGACTTGGTGGTTTATAAAATCTTGACGGAGTTGTATTATTCGCGCTGAGCTTTCCTTAGTGAAAATAACTGAAGTGCGAGTGATAAAATGTAGGTTCGAAGTCGAAATAGTCATCTGTATAATAAGCATAGAAAGTAGAATTTGCTGCACCGAGTGCATCGTTTGCAACCCGACCGTAGAAAGAGTTACAAGAGCACGAGGTGAAAAAATAACTGTCTGTGCGCATTAAATAGATGATTTTTCTCTACGAGTTTAATTAAATAAGTTTAAAAACTGTTTAATAGTACGTAATTTAGTACTTCAAAAATAATCCAAAACAGGTAAGGCGTAATCTAGTTGCTATGAATCAGCTTGTTTTGTTAAAAATTGTTAACTGTCAGTTTGACGAAGCGTTTAAGGACGAACAGAACGCGTTTTACTTTCTGTGCCTCCTTTCGAATCAACGCATAGAAAGTGTTTCCAGCAGCAGTTCCATAGCAATTAATAGTTATTTAGACCACAAGTGTTAGAAGTGAAACTTTTTTCACAAGTGTGAGGGTTATTAAACGAGGCGCAGCAGAGTTTAATATTCCACACTCGTGAAAAATAAGCAAGATAACACGAGTTGTCGACAAGATTTTTTAAAATTTCATTAAAAATTCAAATCCAAGCCTATTTTGTATAGAATTGTATTTGCCTTCATTTTAGTCAAGTGCGTTGGTCAGTTCTGGTCACTAAGGAAACGTCTATTGGTAACTAAGGAAACGTCCAATTAGAATCGTTCATTCCTATATTAAAATCAAAGTGTCACTTTTTCACTGAGTGAAAAAAAGTGGCACTTCGCACACCGAAATTAATTAAAAAAGCCTACTTTTTAAAATGAAATGTTAAAAAACAAATGTAAAACATTATCCGTAGCACTAATTATCATCAAATTACATACAGGATGTTCCAAGAGTAACAAGAAATCTATCCATCTATTGAAATGGTATGCTTCTTTATTATTATTAAATAAATGTTAATTAATTAAAAATAATGGATGAACAGAATTGGTACTTTATTAATCGCTCCAGATAGAAGTATTATAAGAATTAACCATTGATAGATTTGTAAGCCATAATTAATTGCTAAGTAATTTATAATTTAATTAGACTACGAATAGCAAATAGGTTCCAAAAACGAATTCGATGTTATGATTTAAAATGATAAGTGCTACTATGATTTAATAAATGCTCGGATATGTGAAGTAACGTAAGACATGCTAATCAGATTGTGTTAGTAAAAAGGGTGGCGGAGAGTCAAAGTGCAGTTAGTTTGTATTCAGCGCGACATGCTATGCTGTTGCTAATGAAGTTACGGGTGTAACGTAGCAAGAGAACTCAGGTTAAACGCAGCAAGCGTTTGCTTTGAGAGATAAACACCTGCAGTTTTCCTGTCGTGGCATGTTTGCGAATTTTCGATTGATGGTAAGCGCTGGAAAACAGCGAAATTGCTCAATTAGTATTAATTTTTCGAGAGGCACGCTTTGCGGATATAAGTTGTTTAGCAAACTGAAGCTGTTCTAGTTCTCTTAAACAAACAAGGCCGTTTCAGCGTTGGTAAGAATGCTCATCTAATTGTATATTTGCGTAAGTGATTCCCAATATTTAGGCTGGATTCCTCTGCGCCTCTTAAAACTGCAATCACTACGACACGTTTCCTACACAAATACTCCGAGAACACCGTTCGGTAAGAATGCTTTTTCTAGCTTAATTTCGCACTCCAATTTTAATATTTAGACCGGCAGTTAAGGGCTCACATAAGGCTTAATAAAATTCGACAACTACGGGCTAGACTACGGTTCCTATGGACTAACTTGAAAACTCTCCTGAGGCTTATTCAGTTACTCCGATTTTGACTTCCACACGTGGACCCGGAATTCCCGAATACTGTGCCGCTTTCTTCTTAACTGGCGACCTTGGAATTCTAACAATTATGCAGCCACATCCGGCTTAGAGTCTTTATGGATAAATGCAACGCACCAGGACCTTCCCTGCGATCGCTGCACTTTAGCAACAATTAAAGGTAATTGCTGCAACTGTTCAGATCAACTAAAGCCTTAGGAACTCAAACTGAAGCTTGTTTAATCACTCTTTTGGTTAAGTCATTTATTAGCGCTAATTAGCGCGAGGATGTAATTATTTCTAAATTGCTGAAATATGGGTGCATTTTATAATCTCAAATGAGCCGCGCCCTTGGCGTTGTGCGTTTATGTCAATTGCGATAGCACATATGTTGTCCTGAAGTTGGAATTTAAGCTATAATTAACATTTTGTGACTTGATTATTTGTGAGTTAATCTCTATTTATGGTTTATTATTTCATTTGTTAGGTAACGGTCATACAAACATTAATTGCTGCCACTTGGCCTAAATGCTTATGTATATAATTCATGTGTTACTGCGATTATTGGGTTTAATTAAATGCCCCTATTGCTGTTATTTGTTGTGTTTTCTTCTGCAACCCCTCTAGCTATACGAGTTATCTAGGTATGCAGTGAAGCACCCAAGGTAGGTGGCGTATTATTAAGTAGCTAGTTTTGTTTTTTGTGTTGTGAGTAACGACAAGGCTCCCAATTTTTAATAATCTTTTTGTTCAACGTCAAAAGCCCGAAGAAGTTATTGCCTAGTCCTTACACCACGCCACATTTTGCCGAGAGTTAAAAAAGCTAGCCGAGACCTTGTCAATCCTTCGTTTAAGGGCGGTACACAGGTAATGATACCGTAATAAAGAGTCATGTAACAAGCCTAATCTTTGAACCCTGAAATTTTGGACGCAATAAGATTCTCGTTTAAATAAGTTATTAGGGAAGAAAAGTTATTGTCCGCAAAAATCGATGGCTTCCAAGGTTCGCTTGATTGTAATTCTAACCAACTGCGGGATTTGAAAAAGTTAATTAAGGAAAAGGATAAACAAATGGTTAGTTATCTTGAAGGGATAGACCACCTTAATGCTGAAAATGTCGAACTTAAAGAAGAAAACGCCAACATGAAGCAACGAATCGACCACTTGGAGCAATATAACTGGTTGAACAGTGTGCAAATCCAGGATGTTCCAGAAACAAACGATGAAAATGTCTTAGCCACAGTGTACCGTGTTGCTCGTGCTGTTAACTTTTGTCTCGACAAAAACTTGATCGACGCCTGTCACCGGCTCGGACCAGATCTACGTCGTTCTGATGAACCTAGAGGTATTATCCTGAAATTCACAAGTAGATTAAGCAAAGAAAGGTTTTTGAAATGTAAGCGTCTTAAGCGAAACATAACCACCAAGGATGTGGATCCTGCTACCGTGCTACCCAAGCCTATCTATATTAACGAATCCTTGTCACCTTCCAACCGAAAACTATTTGCTGAATGTTGTGTTTATAAGAAAGCTCAAAATGTTAAATTCGTCTGGACTAGAAATGGAAAGATTATGATTCGGAAAGAAGATCGCAGAATGTTTATTCGTAATAAAATCAGTTTCCGACCTCAACGATGTCCACTAATGCAAAGACCCATCATTTAAAAATTGTTTACCAAAATGTTCGAGGATTGGTGACTAAATGTAATATCTATTTTTAAACTAAATTTAATTGCGACTCTTTCCGAATACGACGTAGGCGTATTGACAGAGACTTGGCTCTACCACTCTATGTTTGATAAGGAGTTATTCAAAAATGAATTTCTAGTTTTTCGTAGAGACCATGAACTCAATTCCGGTAAATCAAGGGGTGGTGGAGTCCTAGTTGCTGTAAAATCTAAATTTCAGTGCTTAAGGTTGAGGAATTATGAGACCGAAAGTGAAAATATTTGGGTTAAAATATACATGGAAAAGATATTATTTTATATACAGGGTGATCATTTGAAAACGATCCACCCCCAATATCTCGGTGCACAAGGCTTTCTAAAGAAATCGCCGAGACACGTCAACAATATTAATGAGGGGAACATATTTTTAAATAAAAGTTACATAACACGTTTTATCCCCCCACCCTCCAGAGCCTCCTCCTCAAAAAATTTAAATGGCAAGGGGGGTTATATGATACCTCATTTGAAAGGCCTTTGTATTACCTACATTTTGACGTTTTGCATTTAAAATCGGTTGATTCGTTTTTGAGATATTATGGGAAAAGTGTTTAAGTTTATTAAAACAAAAGGGAGCTATTAAAACGCATAGCAGGCTGTTGTCATAATGCATTACTGGATGTTTTTATTGTCAGTACTTCTCAAAGTGTTTGGCAATAATAATTGTTGATGTTCGTTTAAATTAAAATCGATAGATTTGTTTTTGAGAAATTTAAAGAAATATAAAAATTAGACAAAATAGCAGGCTGTGCAGAAACAATTAAATGATGTTTTGACTTTTGTGCAAATTTAATATTACAGTGATTACAGTGTTTGTGTGTGTTTTACTTTGCGGTTGGAGATTTTTGTGAAATCTAAAAAATGGTTTACACGTTAGCTGAAAGAATTGAAATTATTTCTATTTACGGTGCCGAAAATCAGTGTGACCGAAGAACCGCTGCTACTTTCAACGAAAATCATCCGGACAAGCATGTTTCACACAAGTATATTTTGGAGTTGGTTGGAAACTTTAGAGAAAGTGGATCTGTTGCGAATAAAAAAAGAGATCAGCCTAGAGTTGTACATGAAGCAGCGCAAATCGAAGTTTTAGGACATTTTGCAATAACTCCAAATAATTCCCTTCGCCGGGTTTCTGCCATAACTGAAATTTCATATGGTGCAGTTCAGAAAGTTATGAAACTTAACAAATTTCATCCTATAAGATGCAGATTTATCATGAATTAGCCGAAGAAGACTTTGATAGACGAATTGAATTTTGCGAAACAATGACAGCTATGATAAACATCAATCTAAATGTATTAAAAAAACATTTGCTTTAGTGATGAATGTACCTTTTATCTTAGTGGATTTGTAAACAAACAAAACTGTCGCCATTGGAGCGATAAAAATCCGCACATCTTTAGAGAGGGCCATTCTCAATGACCGCAAAAAACAAATGTGTGGGCTGGTATATTGGGAGATGCTGTAATTGGTTCTGTATTTATAGCAGAGAACTTCAATGGCAATATTTATTTGAATATGCTAGAAAATATAATCGACCCTTTAATAATAGAGGCTCTAGAAAATCAACGTGATGAAGAAGGGAAATTACTTCTAGCAGAAGAGGAGCTTCGTTTTCAACAAGATGGTGCTTCTCCGCATTCTGTTTTACCGGTCAGGCAGTGGTTAAACGACAATTATCCGAATAAATGGATCGGTAGAAGAGGACCGATAGAGTGGCCACCATGATCCCCTGATTTAACGCCCCTAGCTTTTTTTCTTTGGGGACATTTAAAGTCAACCGTTTACAAAACTGAGCCAGAAAATAATCAAGATCTACGGCAAAGAATAAATCACGAATGTAGGTCTATTCCACGAGAGGTATTTCAGAATGTTAGATTAGGATTTGAACAGAGACTCTATCAGTGTTTAACCGAAAATGGAGGACAGTTTGAACAGTTACGTTAACATTTAATTGTTTCTGCACGGCCTGTGCTATTTTGCCTAATTGTTATATTAAATTTCTCTAAAACAAATCTATCGATTTTAATTTTCGTTACGTAAAAAGATAGCATTTTAAAAGACCTTTAATTTGAGGTATCACAAAGGGCATAGTGCCATTTAAGATTTTGAAGGTTGGATGGGGGGGGGGGGGGGGGGTAAGTATTAGCGCGACGCAGATTACGCTTTCGTGTTAGTCAGGAATCTGGTCTCTCAAAAAGCGCTTCTAAAATGATGGGGTGTGCACTCGAAGATATAGTTTAAAAAAAATTGTACACTATCTGGAATGACCTGGCGGATCTGAATGTGGACGGCTCCATTCGTTTTACGATTGCAACAAAGCAGAAAAAAATATTTTCCGGAATTTTTTTATTACAAGAAATTGATGTGTTTTATGCGTACATCGCATTCACAAGCTTAGTTTTGAATATTTCTCAATGATTTTTAAACCATTGGAAAAATTATTCTTTCTGTATAGTTTAACATATACCTCGATGCTGAAATTTATACCTCGCGTTCCCGGTACGCTTTGCTTAAACAATTTCTGTAGCATTTGTTAAAAATAATTTCGTGATTAATTTGACATCATTTGAATCCAGAAAGAATAGCCTTTCCACTGGTTTAAAAATCATTGAGAAATATTCAAAACTAAGCTTGTGAATGCGATGTACGCATAAAATTCATCAATTTTTGTAATTAAAAAAAAATAGAATAGAATAGAATAGATTTTTATTTGTGAGAATCTCAGTTTGTTGCAATCGCAAATAGAATTGAGCCCTCCACATTCAGATCTGCAAGGTCATTCCAGATAGTGTACATTTTTTTTAAACTATATCTTCGAGTGCACACCCTATGATCGAATTTATGGTCCCTGATCCCTGACTATGTGTCCCCCATCCTGTATAGAAAAGCACTTATACATTTTTTTCGATATTTGGTGTGGTTCACGAGATATACAAGGTGGATCATTTTCAAATGATCACCCTGTATGTTGTGCCTATGCCTATGACTTTGAAAAAAACTTTACCATACACACAAGTTGGGATCCGGACCAACTACCAACCCCAACAAATAAGAACATTATTTTTTACTTTGATGGATCTAAGTTTGAAGGGGGAACAGGCTCTTAGAACGAACGAAAAAGTAAGTCTAGGAAAGTTATGTAACATCTTTCAGGCTGAAGTACAAGCTGTTAAGTCATTTTGCTGTTGTAGATGCTTAATTGCATTTCACGCCTTTAGGGCAACTTGTTGCTATGTTAAAACCATTTTCAATCTTTGCGCACAAGTACAATCTCATCTTCCGCACATTTGATTCAGGTCATTTTGGTATTTTAAATAGCCACCTAGGCTTTAGGGCAGCGTGCCCGTATGCTAAACCCTTTTAGTTACTTATTTGGCTCCATCGCCTAATTCCAGAATCATGATTTTGCACATATTTGGCCCCAAACGCAGCATTTCTCGTCGGTTGGAGCGCCCCTCTGATGGCGCTTTGGTAGCCGAGCGCTATCGCTCGCAAGAATTTCGAATCTTCTAGAAAACACGCGGTTGCGGCGTGCTACCATTGTCGCCGGCATTAATTTGTTTCATTTTATCGCCTCACGATTGGCTGCCGAGGTATAGTCACGTGGAGACGCGACCGATGTGACATGTGGCAGCGCTTCCCTCTAGGCAGTTGATCGCAGCCCGTTGCAGAAATCGTACGTTCGGTGGTTGTGTTACCCAGGCGGCGTCCTTCGGCCCCTTAGGTGCCCGAGAACGCCTGCCGCTGTCCTTTTAGTATTGTTGCCGTGGAGGCCCTTTTTTCCGTTGCCCGTCTCGAACTGTGGCAGCGAGCGCTGCCAGAATTGTTTCACCTTCGAGAGGTGTTGTGGTTGTGCGAGCTTCGAATTGTTTCGGCGTAGCGTGGGTGCATCTTGAGCCCAGTTCCTGCTCCCGTAAGTAAGGGATCGTGCCCCTTCATCTCGACCTTCGAGGATCTGTCCCGCAGAACGAAAGTGGCCCATTTTTCGTCGTCCAGTTGTACGCGTCCTGACGCGTCTCACGTCGCCAGTATGGCGGATGTCCACTCAGCCCTATAGCCGTCGAACATCGAATGTACCTGCCACCTAAGACTGCAGCCTGTCGCAACTCAACTGTACCAGGCTCCCCAACCGCCTACATATTAAGGTATGTGTCTTTGAACTGATTACCGCTGTGAACGCGAGTGTACCTGTCCCGCGGAGAGCATTAAGCCCCGCGTGCGAGCTGTATTGGGACGCCGCGAGCGAGCCCGTCACATCTCTTGTGCCTACAGGCACTGTCGTCATATTTGTGCGTTCATTCCGAATTACAGACTGTCTATTTTACAAGGGATTGCATTACTGTTTGCTGCATAAGGCGTCGCGCCCGCATATTTGTACATTCATTCCAAATTACAGACTGTCTATGTTACAAGTGCTACTTTGTTCATTACTGTTCAACATCTGTCGCTAGGTTTAGAGCGCGCGCCAGCTGGTGTTTTCTTAGATATAATCTATTCATAGATATAGGGCGACGCACTCCGCTGCCCCACTGTAACCCGTGATTCAATACAGGATTTGTTAGTTAAGGGAACTATTGTTTTTTTTCGACTTGTGCATGTTCTGTTTCAGATAAGCGCCCCCTTCAGTGTACTGATTATTGTGCGACGGGACGAGGGAGCTTTGAGCGTACAGGTGGGTGAGACAGCTGCGTAGTCGCGGTCGGATTGGCACCTAATTACAATCTTTGCATAAGGCAATCTCGAAATTGTTATTTGACCTTGCAACTCTTGAGTAATCCTATCGTCGGAGTATTTTGCGTGCTTCGCTCCCGTCTAACCGTCCAGGCCCGGTTAGTCGGGTTAAGACAGGCTTGGTGGCGCCCTCATAATTCTGACATACCCTATATATATATATGCCGCAACACGCTTGCCCAGAACGTATCGTGTGACTCACGCCCGACTCCCTGAGCGTTCCAGCCGTGGCCTTTAGCCTATTTTGAGCCGATCTCAGGGCAAGTGTGCCAGTTTTTCAGGACTGATTCCGTGGTGCGATGCTCACCTTGGGTGGGTGTCGTAAAGTTCTTTTAATACCGTAACAAAGCTATTACACATACACATATACATTCTCTCAGACAGTGAAGCAAAGCGTTAAACGTTGGTGGACAGTTAGACATCATATATACTGACTTTTCTAAAACATTCGACAGAGTTCACCACGATACATTATTAAAAAAACTTCATTGGTATTCTATTTCAGACAAATATTTAGAATTAATGGTATCTTATCTCTCGAATCGAAAACAATATTCTATAATGGCAGTACATCAAGGAACTGTAATGCGACAAGGGTCGAATCTAGGACCACTTCTTTTCCTTATACTAATTAATGATTTACCGAACTGTGTAAAGTACTCTGAGTACCAAACCTTTGCAGACGACTTCAAAATTTACAGAGTAATTTCTTCATTTAATAACTTTTCAAAATTTCAGGAAGACCTGATAGTGTTGTGGATTGGTCGAAAAGGAACCACTTAAACCTCAATATCGCAAAGTGTAGTTGTATTTTATACTCTCGAAGCCCTACACCGTTTCTTTATAATTATAATGCCAAAGGTAGCAACCTGACAAGGAATGATAGTATTAAACATTTGCGAGTTGTCATTTAATCAGCACGTTCACAATTGCATTAAAAAAGCTTATCAGACTCTGGGTTTCATATTGCGCAATTCTGCAAGTTTTCGTCTTAGGTAGGTATATCATTTTTTATTTAGTTATACACTTCTTATATTCGACCCATTTTAGAATATGGCGCAATTATATGGTCTCCGTGCGTCGAAGTTCATAAGAACGAAATTGAAAAAGTGCAAAAGAAATTTCCAAGATTCATATTGGAGTGTCAATTGCACCACGTTGGGCGACCATAAATATGCAATAGCTCCACGTTGGGATAGCCATAAATATGGGATGACAAGCACTACTTTTTGTGCTATATAAATCTACAATAAATATACCATTCTATTTTTAAAATTATGCAATACATTTGAGACTCTCATTAGGGTGGGTTCATTAATCAAGTTATCTATTCTTTGATATTCTAAATTTTATATGAATTGTTAACCAATGACTGTTATTAAATGTCAGTTTGACTTTTAACAAGTATAACAGCACAGCACTATCAAAATTGACAAGTATCCTTTCCCTTTCACAAATCAATGACTATTTCACCAAAGTAAGTACTGTTATTAATTTATTTTACTCAATTCATTGTTTTTCTTATTCCGTATTAGAACTAACTACAACAAACCTGACTTCCTTTCAACTTTCCAGGTACTCACTTCAAACACCACTGATCCTGACACTTCTCAGCTAAATTCAATGTCAGCCTATCCTGGATGTACATTCAAACAACCAAAGAACTCCCAAAAGTCAAAACTTCAGGCTCCTGCAGATCCTTCACTCCTTGAACTCCTCGTACAATACCTCCAACATCAGCCCTCTGGTAAACTCCAACTAACAGATAATACCCAAACTAATTTCCTTTCTCCACAGCTCCTATCCTGTAGTAACCAAGCCACACCAGCAAACTCCAGTAAACTGATTCCAGTCGTCTGTAGAATCCTCAACTCCAATAATGACTGTCAATGATACCTTGCATTATCTTATCTTGCATCACCATTACGAAATACTCAAATGCTATAACTTTCCAAATAAAATTCCAATTTACCTTTAATTTAATCTGCATTGCCAAATTCAATTTAGCCAACAATCTCTTTTTAATTTTTCTAAATTTGATTGTATCAATATACCAATTTTATTTCTTTTAATTTAATATGGATTGATCTTTATGTATCACAATAATATAAACTGCTCCACAAATGAACTGGACCACCCATATTTGTTACATTACGCCATAAAAAATATATTTAAAAGTTTTTGTTTTATAGTATAATCATATTAAGCACATTTAATAGCACTATCCCCAAATATCAACTGAAGAATTAACAAAGTCATATGAATAAAATTAAAAAATAATAAAATTATTAAAAAATCATATTTCACAAAAATAAGAGAAAGAACAAAAAAAATAGTTCTTTGGGTCTCCTCGAAACATTTAAAAATGTTTGGCAACGATTTGGCATACTTTGTATGCAACGTGCTATCAACATTTGGGCAAAATTGAAAATTTTAAAATGATATAATTTTATTAATGGGCATAGTTTTATTTAAACCAAATTATGAAAATAAATGATTTTTTTATTATACCTGCATCAGAATCGCCGTTTAAAGCACGCCTGAACGTGCAAAAACAGGAGATTAAAGCACGCCGAGCTTTAAAGGTTGTCAAGAAAACGACTGAATGCAACAACGGACGTGGACGCAACAAAAACGTAAACAATTCTCGTAACTCTAGTAGCAATATTATTATGCCCTCTCAATTTATCACGACAAAAATTATTTCTAAGTTGTTAGTGCGTAATTTATTTCCAGTATTGCAGGTATAATAAAAAATAGCGTAAAGTATTCGTGGATAACTGGTCTTTAAAACACTTGCTTTATTTCGAGCACTCCGGCTACGCCGTCGTGCTTGAGAACTCGCGCGTGTTTTAAAGACCTTGTTATCCACTCATACTTTAATATACTATTATAGTGACACAATCCCGAATGGTTACCAAAACCCCTATGACTTTCCTTATTGAAAATATTTTTAAAAATTGCACCAAGATATGCAAATGGTCCAGTTCATTTTTGGAGCAGTATATTATAAAAAACACGGAGTTTTTCCTCTTACGAAATCGTATGCATCTATGCTTTAAGAATTCAATTTTTGCAGTTTAGAAAAATGAGATCTCTTACCTCTGCTTTGTTTACATATAAGCTTATCAACAGCGGAGTTGATGCATCCCAGATAGTTCAGTGCTTAATGCTAGCAGTTCCCAGCTGCAATTATTGACATAGGTCTACCTTCCGCACACCTACTTGTCGCACAAATTATGCATTCAATTCACCCTTCTTCAGAATTGCAAGAATTGCAAATCACTGCCACAATTCAGATATATTTCATGATAATATAAGAGCGGCCAAAGATCCGATGTAACAAATTCCAGACCAATTTCTATATTACCAGCGGTGTCAAAAATTTTTGAATCTATACTTCACTCTCGAATATCTAATTATGTTAAAACATTTATTTGCGATAATCAACATGGTTTGTTGCCTAATAAGCGTTCTACAGTAACAAATCTATTGCACGGAGGCTGTATCTGAAGCCCTCGATGAAAATTTACAGCGAAATGTAATTAATATTGTAACGACCTTGAAGCCGGGTCGCGTGCGACGAATGAGTCAGCCTTCGAGAACGACCTCGGGGTTAATGCACGCGATGAGTCAGCATTTGCCAGAATAATCGAGGGTATCTCGAAGCTTCCGGGATGAGTCACCCGGCGATACATATAAGCCAGCGCAGCGGGAAGGCAGAACAGTCCGGAATCCAGCTTGAAGTGTGCGAAGCTTGTGATATAAATCATTCATGTTAAAGTCGTATGTAAATAAATAAAGTGTATTTGTCGTTAGAAATAGTTAATGTTAGTGTATAAATAATTTGTGTTCCGCATTAATAGTTCTTGTGTTTTTGTAAATCGTTAGATTAAATTGCTGTAAATAAATGCTTAAAACAAGAAGCGGCCTATAATTTTTAATAGCCCAAAAACATAAATCGTAATAATGTATACGGATTTCTCAAAGGCATTTGACAGAGTGTCTCGTAATGTGCTTTTGTCGAAATTGAGAATGTATGGATTTTCAGATAGTCTTGTAAATCTAATTGAATCTTATCTTGTTGACAGAATTCAATATATATGTAGTATATAATCTTTGTGAGTCACATAGATATCTTGTTAACTCCGGAGTTCTCGAGGGTGCCAATTTAGGCCCTCTGCTCTTTTTGTTGCTAATAAACAATTTACTCAATGTTTTGCAATATTCTAAATCATTACAGTTTGCGGATGATTTAAAAATATGGAAAAACATTCAATCAGTCTAAGATTGCATTGAATTACAAAAGTATACTGACAATTTATATTTTTGGAGTAAAGGAAATCAACTTTTTTAATTCAACTTTAATGTTCTTATTTAACTTTCTCTAAAAAACGTACACATTACTAATTTAATTATACTATGAATCAGGAACCACTTAAAAAAATAAACAATACGGGACTTGGGCTTTACGTATGATTCAAAGTTGTCTTTGAATTTTCATATAGAAAATCTAGTTAACACCGCATACAAAGTACTTGGCTTTGTAATAAAACAATCACAAATGTTTTCCAGTCAGAATACCCTCACAACTTTATACAATTATTTTGTAAAAAGAAAACTGAAATATGCCTCGCTTATATGGAGTCCCATGTATGCTCATGGTATAAATGCAACAAAAAGAGAGCAGAAAGGATTCCTTAAATACTTGTATTTCAAAGAAACATAGTACTACCTCTTATATTCGCATTACTCAGAATTATTAAAGAAATATTCACGTATTTTAACCTTAGAGATAGGCGTTATTTGGCAGAACTTGTATTTTTACCAAAGGTGTTTCACAACGAAACTGATATTAGTCCAATATTTCACAAATTACGTTTGCCTGTACCCATACAAGTTTCTCACTGCAATCTAATATTTTATTTTCCATCCTCGCGAACAAATTCATTAATAAATTCAGCAATTTATAGAATACGTAAATATGCAAATATTGTAAGTGGATATGTTGATTTTTTTAACTTCCAAATAAAGATATTTTTAAATATGTGTAAATATGCTTTAAATTTACTTAGAGTTGAGGATGATATTGGGGCCAAGCATATTTAAGTTTTAGCTTAGTACTTTAGTATTAATCTATAACATGCTCTACAATTTAGTTTTAATATAGCTTATCATGTTTTTTTTTAAGTTATTCAACAATTATTGCTATTGACTTGACTCTGATAGCAAATTGTAAAGTTATTTTCTTCCATTTGTTTTTATAATTGCTTTTTTCTAAATTTCTGCGTTTGAAAACTGGCCTATATGTAAATTATTTAAAATGTAGCCTCTCATTGGCATTAGCTGTTGGCTACAATAATAAATAAATATAAAGATTTTTAAATCACAAGCCACACAGTCCTGATACGAGATGTGTAATATCTAAATGATTAATTTTGTTTCTTCTTGTATAATATATGAAATGTGTATTCGTTTATATTTGCACAATTTTTCTTATTTTCGTCGTGTATTGTATTTGAACTGTGTTCACCGTTTAAAATTGTATTTTCAACCCGTTATTGGGTCTGGCCTGTCGGTTGAATAAATAAATAAATAAATAGTACTAGGTGTTCTTACAAATAATATAATGTAGTAGGTTACTTAGCAACACTTGTAAATAAGAAAAATGAAGCTCGGCCAAGCGAAGCCAAGAAAGTTGTTGTGTGCTGGCTTCCGAAATATAATATTGTCAATCTTCGTATAAGTAAAGTCTTTTAAGTTCCAACTGGTCGTATTATTGTTATCCAGGCCTGGGCTATTTGTGTATGTGTAAAGTGATCCCGGAAAGCAGTAAAATAGTCAAAATTGAAGCAGCAACGTCCGGACTTCGACACACAACCACGATTTGAAGAAGCCAGTAACGATTTGTAGAAGCACAGCTACGATCTGGACTAGCGAAGGGAGCCTGAGAGCAGGTACGAGTAATAGCAACAGTATTCGGGGCATCAGCAAAGGCAGTTGAAGCAGCAAGGCGTGTCGCCCAAGCATCGCAGTCGAAGAAGCTACTCGCATCTTGGATCAAAGCGGTTCCAGCGAGCAGAAGACGGTGCAGAGAAGAAGAAAAAGGCGCATTTTAAGCAGCTTCCAGCATCTACGGGCGCAGGCAAAGCAGTTGGAGCGATAGCGTCCTTTCAGAAATTTGATCAAGTCAGCGTTGGAAGGAAGCGACGTCCCTAGTTATAGATAAACAGGTTTGCTTAGTTACGCGATTGCATTTATTTCATTGTCATTTACCTGTGACGTAATTATCAACAGCTTGCTTTGACTAAACTAAAACATGAACGCAAATTTCTGTGACCATTTATTTGAAGTTAAGTTTATTAAGAAGAATTTGCTATAATAGTGCAGTTATCATACAATTGAGTAAGTTTTTAATTGTGTACAGACTCAACCCTGGGATGAGAGATTTTTTGAACCTAATAGCTAGTCGGTGCAAAAAGTATTAACTATTGCGATAAATAAAATCTCCTTCCCTGTCATTGAGGTTATATTCCATATAGATATTACCATTTTATTGTTACACAGATCTTTTTCTTCGTGTATCTGTTTTCCAATTCTTTTGTCATTTGTCCTTTCCTCAGTAAATTTTTGGTTCTGTTCTGTTTTTTTTCTTCTTCTTTACTCTGTATCGTTAATTCTATCGTCTGTAGTTGCTCCAGTGAGAACTCGTCTCCATTTACTATCAATTTGTCATTTATCACTACAGGGGGTTGCCCCTTATTCCTAATTTCTTCCATGTATTCTCTTAATACTCTTCTTTTCTCCTGCATTTCTTTAGAATAGTCTTCTACGTATATTTTAGTCCCTTCTAATTTTTTGGTTGCCCTTAAGATTTCCAGTTTTTTGTCAAATTCTTTCATTCTATTAGAATTTAACAAATTTTTACTCCTTCTTGCTGCTTTCCAATTCTCCTAATAGCCATTACTTTGTCTTGCATTGATATTGTTAAACCTATGTCCCTCAGGACCACCTCAACCCTCTCTTTTAATTGTAGTTCATTTTCTTCTATTATATCTTGATTCCATGCATAATTATTATCCTTTTTATTATTTCTCTTTCCAGCATTTCTATTTTCTTCTCTTGCTGTTCCGTTATTTTCTTTAGTTGTTGATTTCTCCTTTTGATAGTTTATTTTCTTCTTTCATTTTGTTTAATTTCAGGTGTATTGTATCTAATTTCGTTTCCAATCGTGCTTCTTTCATTATTTTTTTTTCTAATTTCCTGTTGATTTCCTCCAATAATTCTTGCATCTCATAAGTTCGTTCTCTTTTATTTAAGTAAGTCTTTATATCGTCGCCTTAAACACATTCTGGTGTTTATATTATTTAATTATCCTTGTAATTTTTATAACGTGATGTTGTTAACCCGTATACATTTTTGAGTACAGATCTGTTTTATGTTTACTGTTGGAACCACTGCCTCAATATGTTTATGAAATGTTAGTTTGCAATCAAATAACTTCCAAGTCACGCTTTTGATCAACTTTACCAATTTCTTGACCGTTAATTTTATAGTATTGATGTTTTCCTTCGAGTAAAAGTAAGATTGGTGCATTTTTGAATACTTAAACGTAAATTATTTTTCTGGCACCAACTGCATACCTCATTTAAAACATTTTGTTATTGAAAGAAATCATTTAATGACCTTACCTATTTATAGATCTTAAGATCATCTGCAAACATTAAGGTATGACAATTATTCTTCGAAATATATAAAATATCATTCTCAAACACTAGAAAAAAAAGGCCCCAGGTTAGTACCTTGAGGTACTCCATACTCCATATTTAACATTATATTCAATAGAGCTTTCCAATTCGTAAGTTTCAAATTAAGACCGACCTGCAAGGTACGAACGAAGAAACTCAATTAAATTGCTGTGAAAACCAAATAGTTCAATTTCTTTTAATAATATGTTATGACTGACTAGGTGAAAAGCCTTAGAGAAATCAGTAAAGATAACGTCAACTTAGAATTTGATATTAATTATTTCGAAGACATCCTGAGTGGATTGAATTAAATTGAAAGTTGTAGACCTAGACGGTAAAAAGCCATGTTGATCTATTGAAATTTTAGGTTGCAGAAATTGTAAAATCTTTTTATATAATATGGTTTCAAAGATTTTAGCAAATGAATTTATTATTGTCACTGGTCTATAATTACGAATATCCGATTTATCGCCTGCTTTATAAATGAGAAAAATTTTACCAATTTTCCATTTTTCTGGAAATATTTTAGTTTTTAAGCTCAAGTTAAATATGTGTTGAAAAGGTAGTAATAAATATTTAGCACAGCCTTTGATTATATAAATAGATATTGTACTGGCTTAACAAGGTGTTGTATTTATTTACTTTTTAATGAGCTATTATTTTTGATTATTAATTTGCCACACGTTGGACCGTCATAAATATGCTATATACCTTCATGAATATTGATATTAATCTGTTTTTAAAAGATATTTTTATTTTATCAAATTAAAATTGTCTTATTTATGTTTAGAATATCAATAATTATTAGATTGCTTATTTCTGAAATTTGTTAAAATAACTTATGTCAACTATATGTCAAACAGATTTGAAATTAAAATGGCAAATTCCAGATCGTTACACTAGTACACAACAATATTAAAACAGTAAGTAATTCTTTAATAACTAATTCACCTTTTTAAGTCTTTATTTCCTTTTCTAGTTATTAATTTACTAATCAAGATCACGCACCTTTCACTTGGTCTCAACAATGTTCTGGATGCCAACCAACATGCCCCTCTCCGCCTACTAATCCAACCTCTCAAGCACCTTCCCGCAATGAAAGGCACCAGACAAGACGTCCCAACTGTCCAGAATCAGTAACTCAAACCTTCCCTACAGTATGCAGCCAACAGACCAAATCTGCAGACACCTACTTGCAATACTGCATCTGCCATCTTCCTGGAATGTGTCTTCTTAACTGATGATCCTCCTCTGGAACTTTCCCTTAACACCAAACAGCTTGATGTAATACAATTTGATTAATGTTTGATGTCAAATGTAATTCTCCAATAAAAATTGACTTATTATTCTTCCCCATTTCTTCACATTTGTAGATTAATTCTGCTTGCCATTAGTTTTTATCACAGACTTGTAATATTCCTTAGTTTGATGTCTTTAATTATTCTTCTCGGTTTAAATTTTCTTTCTAGCTTCACCACGCAAATTTTATTATTACCCTTTTTATTTTTCAAACAGTTTCTCAATAAAATAGGGTTTATTTTTAATTACACCAAATTATTTCAGCTACATTTTTCAAAATTTGTTATTTCTAATAATCGAAACAAAGTGCTTAACGATATCAATTTTCTAATTGTTACACTCTATCTCATAATAATATTTGATTGACACCACTAATTTTATAATTTATTACAATCAAGTATTTGTCATTCTTTTCAAATCTTAATTTTTAAATTATTATATTATTTTTGAGTCCATCTGTTTTTCAAATAGCCATATTCCATTCAATTATAAATTCTCTTATACTTTCTAACTGAATAATAATTATTCACATTCCCACTTTATTTTTAAATAGATCTAGATTATTTTCAACCAT
>CALNHX010009816.1:0-46047 GCA_940337035.1 Agriotes lineatus
GTAAACACTTTGGTTCTGAAAAAGATTATTGTAGCACAAATTGTTCAATTTTCAACAGAAGAAAGAGAAAATAGTTTGAAGCACTTATATAACGCAAGCTCAGGCCATGACTTTCCAATGTTGTTCAAAACTAAAGCTCCACTTTGCCATCAAGACTTTTCCCACTTGATTTAACTTATTCATATTTATTTGTAAAGAGATTGTAGTATAAAGAAATTATTCTTGTTTAATTATTGATGTCTTAATTTAATTTCATTTATAAACTACTGTAAAACACCGGACTTAATATTTCTAAATACAAAATAACTTGCTGTATAATAAACGAAGCTAAATACAGTACAATTCTGTTGAGGCCCTTTAGTAAAATTTAACATGCACATAAGATATTCCTGAGCTTCTCGGACACTACACTAATTTGTAAAATTACAGGGTTTAATCTCCCAGGGCTTTAAAGTAACTTACTTGTGTGGCCTCGCCAAAGTATGTCAGAAAAGTGTATTAATTATCAAGTCGAATGTGATATTACGCAAATTAAGAATTTTCTATCATCTTTCCGATTAACTTTTTGTGCACTAGTAGCCACAGCTTCTCTGGAGTAGGACGGATGGCATCCGCCAAAAAAATGACTGCTTGCTGTGTTTACCTCAGGATAATACGGCTTGACTGTCCCTTGGCACAATTGGAGCTATTTTCAAAACTAGCAGTGTTGTTCAGTGATTAGCAGTTGGGACAGATCTTTTCAGATTTACAAGTAATATCTTGTAATCGTTGTAGTTGACCGATATATGGATCACTTTAGATTCACTTTTTTCTTCGTTAAACTCGCCTTTCTCATGGATTTAAATAAGTTTGGTTGCTTACTTGCGTGGGAGGCAGTAACCTAAACTGCGATATTCTCGTATAACCACAAGATAAATCTAAACACAGGATAACTGCAAAGGATAAAATTCTCTTTTATTTACTTTGAAGATGTCATTTTCAGCTACAAACAAGTTTCCATTTTGTTCTGAAAATATTTTGTTTCGAGAGATCAAAGTTGTACATGTTACCTTAACAGCAGCCAAATGACATGAGCTCTTACTTCAATCCCCTACACTGTTTATACAAAAATAGCGTTAGTTTAAAACAATCCTGCTTATTTATGAGCTAATAAGGACCGATTATCAAAATGAAAAAACAAATTAAAAACTGAAAATTATGTAACTAATGCAATTAATTACCTAACAAAAAAAATATGAAGCATTTGTTTGCCTTAAAAGAAATATTTCGATATCTCATTTGACATAAATCCGATAATGTTGATTTACGGTGCTGCGCTGTTATGCTAACTCAATTATGGCATACTAGCAAGATACCTGTTCTTCGTACGGACTACAATACCTATTTACGTTATTGGACCGGTAGCAACATTTTTATAGCCGCGCCTATACTTTGGCAATGTTTGGCAAGGCCATAAAAATGCTACCGGTCGTGTATCGTATAAAATTTTTTAGGATATTGCATTGGTAACTAGCGTTTACACAGTTACAAACGAGTCCGGTAGATAAAATTTACCGCCTAGACCAGTAGTAGTTCTATTACTACTGGTCTAGGCCGGTAAATTTTATCTACCGGACTCGTTTGTAACTATGTAAACGCTAGTTACCAATGCAGTATCCTAAAAATGTTATTTCTTCTAAATCTTAAACGAATTCTAGAATGCTCCCTTCCTCCCTCACTCAATACGCTAAACTAACAAACGCTGCAAAATATTATAAGGAAAAAGGAAACAATGCTCTTCGGAAAAAAGTTTTATGCTTCACGTATCCCCTGGAAATGTGTATGTATTTGTCGTTTCTCATTGTATAGATTGATAAAACTATAGGTTTAGTATAACAATGAGATTAAAAATAATAAATGTACTTATTAAATGTTGCATTCATAAATTGTAGCAACATACCAGTTTCCACTATTTGGAGGTGGAATTTCGTAAATCTTTCTATTTTATTTTTATTTAAAATCAACCGCTTTTTTAACTTCTTTTTACTTTTACCCCATTTTTACTCCTTTCACAATGAAATTTAGAATAAAACTTTACACCACTTTTTAAAGATTTAAAAAACACATATGCCCAAAAACCATGGTCATCAGGAACCATAGGAAATACGAAAGGTTCTATAATTCACCCCTGAATCTAAATTCGCTCCTTTAGGAGTTGATCTGTGCACAATCCTCAATTACGTTTTTAGGAACTTGTATAGGTAACCTTTCAAGTAAAAACCAAATCGATATATTATAGGGCCTTAAGAGATATTGAAAAATTCGAGAAAATACATTTTACCTGTTTCCTTCCCTTTAGGGGTGGAATTTTGAAAACTCTTTTTCTAGCACTTCGCTACGTAATTAAAGGACTTTTCTTACCAAATTTCAAGTTCCTGGTACCAAGGATTAGAACGCATCCACGTTGTTGAGTTGGTGCTTTATCTTTTATACATATAGATTATAGCGGAATACCCGTTTCATCCCCTTGTGGGTGAAATTTCTAAAAACCTTTTCTACCTCATTTTAGTTTAAAATGTACCCATTAGAAAAAAAATCAATAATTTTAACACCCTACCTCTTTTAAGTTTTACCTCTTTCTTACCCCTTTAGGGGTAATATTTAAACAACCCTTAGACGGTTTAAAAATATTTTAAAAATACATCTATATTCCAAAAAAGAATGTTCTAACTTAATAAACATAGGAGATACGAAGAGTTCTTTAATCCACCCCGAATCCAGATTTGAACCTTTAGGGGTTGATTAGGGCAAAATCCTGAAATATGTTTTTAGGTATTTGCATTGACAATCTTTGGAAGTAAACATCAAGTCGCTATATCATCGGGTCTAAGAGATATTGAGGAACTCGTGAAAACACATTTTACCCCTTTTTATCCCGTAGGGGTGGAATTTCAAAGAATCTTTTTAACCCATTTTATTGTAAATGGAACTCACAGCGATAAAAATTAATAATTTTAACCACCTACACCTTTTCAGTTTTTCCTCCTTTTACCCTTAGGGTTCAGATTTTCAAATTTCCTTAAACCTTTTCTAAATATTTTAACAATACATTTATATGCCAAAAAGCAATCTTCTGACTCAATAAACATAGGAGATGTGAAGGGTTCTTTAATTCAACCCCAATCCAGATTTGCACCTTTAGGGGTTGATTAGGGAAAAGTCCTAAAATACGTTTCTAGGAATTTGCATTGATAATATTTGCAAGTATACAGCAAGTCGCTATCGCATCGGGTCTAAGAGATATTGAGGAACTCGTAAAATATATTTTACCCCCTTTTCACCCCCGTAGGGGTAGAATTTCAAAAAATCCCTCTTAACTCATTTTATTGTGAAATGGAACTCACAGCAAAAAAAATTATAATTTTAACCCCCTACCCTCTTTCAGTTTTTCCTCCTTTTACCCCTTTAGGGTTAAAATATTCAAATTCCCTTACACCTCCTTCTAAATATTTTAAAAATACATCTATATGCCAAAAAAAAGAATGTTCTGACTCAATAAACATAGGAGATACGTAGAGCTCTTTAATTAGGGTTGATAACTGGGTAAATTGATTAGGGTTGATTAGGGTAAAAATCCTAAAATACGTTTCTAGGCATTTGCATTGTTAATCTTTGAAAGCGAACACCAAATCTATATCTTATCGGGTGTAAGAGATATTGAGGAATTCGTGTCAGTTCACCTTTTTTCACCCCCTTAGGGGTCGAATTTCAAAAAAAAACGTTCTTAGTACTACCTTATGTAACAAATTGAACTTTCCACCTAAATTTCAAGGTTCTAGTACCAGTAGTTTCGGCTCTGCGTTGATTAGTCAGGGTTGTGACTTTCCTTTATATATATATATATAGATTAAAAGACATATCAACTGAGAGGTAAGCTATGGAATATCAAATATAAACCATTTACTACATGTTTATTAAAATTCAGATCCATCTGATGTAAATTGGCTGAGTAATCGTACATAGTACATTATTACATGTTAACCTAAATGTTCATATTTTAATGTATTTCTACAGCAAAATCTAACCAGAACTAGCATATTATAACTAGCTTGTACTAACTATGTATAATTATGAACAGTAGTATATAAGTTCTTTTTTATTGAATGTTTATAATCTCACTTTTCACGTTTTTGGTAGATTTTCTTTTGAAATTGAAATTAAAAAAACGAGTTGCAAAGGTGTTTACAACCCACCTTAATTTTGGTTGCTTTGAGTATAAAATTACTTCGAAGTACTTAAAAACCATAAAGCTAATCTCTAGAAACTAACATAGTCAAGATCGGAAATATTTAAATTCTTAAAAATCTTTAGTAGCCAGAGTCTAACGAGCTGCCGTGGTGAACTGCATTTATCTACTCTGTTCTTATTTGCAATAGCTTCAGCTTGCTTTCTTATAATAACTAATTTTGCATTTGCATTTATTAAATTTGCTATTGCTCAGACTAAGACTTTGCTTTAACTGTTAAGTTTAAGGCATTGCATAGAGTTTTAGATGTACAGAAAACTATTCCATTTGACTTACCATTTGCAACAGATTGGTTTAGTCTTAAAAGCGCTATGTCGTTAACGCCATTAACTTGATCGAAGAAGGGATGGGAGATTATCTCTTCAACACCGAAACTTAGAGAGTTGTTATTTTTGCCACGTAACTGAACCCCTACACTGAAAACATTGGACAATTGATACTTTACAATTAAATTACTTTGTAATGAATACTCAACACCGCAAATTGTTTCCCTTGGGTGTTAGGCACAACACATCGAGCCGCTGTAATGACGTATCTGGAATTAGCCATTATACCTAGGCATTTTTTAGGTTCCACGTCAGAATTTACATTTTCTGTTAAAATGATAGGCAAATCTATATCTGTGATCGACTTTGGATCACAATTCGGGAGATCATAGGCATCGATAATTTTTTTGGAAATGTCCGTGGGATCAGAAATTGAATAGTTCTGCAACAACGCCGTAAAATTAGCCGCCGTGCCACAGCACACTTTCAACTGTTGCTCGTCTTTGCACAAAAACCGGCGCAGATATGTTTCACTTCCCTTTAGTGGATTTGCAAACGTCTCGAAAACCTTCGGACATTCGATCAAGGGCACACAATTTCCTTGTTGCTTATCAGGTGTGTAGCATGTTTCTGAAAATAATTATTATTAAGGTTGTGAAAGTATATTTACTGTGAGAGCCTATACGCCGTTTTTAAAATTGCCACAAATGAAATTTACAGTAATTGTTATTATAAAACTACAACATTGGAAGCAGTTTTTGTAAAATATTGTATTTAAGCCTGGCGTTTACTTGAAACGAACTTAAACTGTTTATATATGGAGTTGTCCTACGATCGAATATAATTTTGTTAACTGTTCTATGCGTACGCTTGCAGCGTAACGGATTATATGTAATAGATTACTACCGATTACCCTGCTAAGTCCTATATTCGCTGACTGATGCACAAATATTTCATATTTATTTATTTATTGTGGTTCCTTGACTATTTCGGTGACAACTTAAAGGCTCTGGATTGTTTTCGTAATTGAACTGTCTTCACCTTTTAAAAGTTAACTAATCATTTAAAGCCTGTAAAACGTACCCAAGCGGTTATATATAATAACCCAACTTTTTAAATTTATCTCTAAGCGAACTATCTGTTAATATATCAGGGTTAGCATAAAAAGTAACTAAAACTAACATTAACAAGCGATTAAACTGATAATCAAAATCTGTTTGTATTTACCTCTCAGCATCGCCAGCAATTATTTAGGTTTTAGTACAAATTGTTCATTATTGTTATTGTACAGCTTTAATGCTATCTACTTACAGTGCCTATCTAAATCCATGCTGATTAATCATTTCCAAAATTATTTTAGTTACCTTGTTTAGAACTTCCAAAGAAGGAAAAATAAGTTTAAACGCAGTGAGAGTTCTAAATAAAGTGATTAAAACGTTTTTATGGATGGTATCTACATCTACAATCAATCCAAAATTTAACAGCAGGACAAAGAGGTAATAACTTGTAGAAGTTAATACAAGCGAAAAGACTAACAGCAAATTTTGGCAGAGTTGCTAAATTGAGACCTGCAGCCCATACAGTAAAGTCTATTTTTGTCAAGAACTTTTGAGATCAGTCGCAACCGAATTTGATATTCAAAACGAAAGCAGGGCAATTAGTACAGTTGAAGAAGTGTCAGGTTTAAAAGTCCACTTTGTGGAGTTTCTCAAATCAGGGTTGGATTATAACATATTATTGTTTAAGTTACGACTAGTCAGTTTTATAAGCAATGGGACTCCTAATTCTCAGCCGAATGAGTTAATCTTTAACTAACAACTTTCTCTATTGAAACTAAAGACTCTCTTCCTGTTAAATTATAATAACTATTTGTATGTTCAGTTTGTTAGTAGCACATTGAAGTTTGATCTGACATTGCAAAATAAAATACAGATTGTCAAAAAGTAATTTAATCAAATGCTAAATGTATCCAAACTTGATTAAAAAATAAAAATTCTAAATATAACCTAATTCCAAGATGTTAAAATTTGAAAATATAATTGTCGAAAAATGTTGAGTACTCAAAACACTATAGAATTTAGAAAAATAATTCTTTTAAAATTAACTTCTAAATATAATTACTATAGTTTAAAGATTTGCGGCACCAAACTTACTTTATAATTTCTTATTATTTTGTAAGAAATTGTCACTAACTTTCTGAATGTTTATCTTGTATCTGCAATCCCCTCCTGGTGGTTCCCGATCATATCTAAAGCTCGTTGTAGCTGTTTGAAAACCCTATTATTTGAATAGACAGTTCAACATACTACAACACTCACTTTCACTGGCTTTACTGGCTTCGTAGTAATATATAACGTTAAATGGAATCAAATAATCTTGAATTATATATTTGAATAACATTTGTGACTTGAAGTCAAATCTGATCGTAGATAATGCTTTATTACTACTACGTATCAAATCAGCAATATTTTTTTATCACAATTTATAGGAATTTAACCCTTAACGTGACTATTTGTTGTAGATTTCTAATTCAAGGTTTTTGTTACTCACACAATATAAACAACCTTGTGGTTACCCTTACTACCCCACCAGTTAAACATACAACTGTTATATCACATGATATCCATTAGATATCTCGATATAAATATTTAAATTAAATGTATCATATATCCTCTATGCTGCATTACAAACCTCAGTCTAATAAAATTCGATTAAAAATTGTACTGTAGTGATTTACATACATGTAACCTGGTTAAACATCGCTAGATTGTAAACAAGTAAATAAATAAAGATTGTTATTTGATATTTGAAACATAAAACCCGTGTTTTATTTCTTCGAATAGAATTCATATACAGGGTGAGGCACATAAAGTGTTACAGAGCAATAGCACTCAAACTATTGATCATATCCAAAAATGTTTCAGACAAAAGTTTCAGTGTTTGAGAAGGCCGTCATACTGGACCACCCTATTTTTTTATCGGTGGAGGCGCTGAAGCTATGTCAAGGTCAACTCCACTTTTTTAAATAGAACTATGTAATTTTTTGTCGATGACATTATTACCGATTTTAAGACGAATTCAGCGACCTGCAACACAAGGTCATTCTAGTCACGCAACGTAGGAAGATAGTCGAAAAATAGAAAAATATCGGAATAATCACTCTCAAAGGATCCACTAACCTTGGTTTGGGTCTACCTACAGAAGATGCTCGAAGTGTTAACCCTCGACTTGTAAGCACTTTTTAATTCGCTGATGAAAAGACCGTCTAACTTCAGCCAACATTTGTGGTGTAATTTCGGTACATGCTTGGCGTATTCTGTCTTTCATGTCGTCAGGCGTGGTAGGTGCTACCGCCATTACGCGATCTTTGACAAAACCCCATAAAAAGTAATCTGGTGATGTTAGATCTGACGAACGAGGTGGCCAAGCTACAGGACCGCCTAGTCCTATCCACTTTTCGCCAAAAATCTCATTCATCACTTGTCTTAAACACAGAGCATAATGGGGTGGTGCACCGTCGTGTTGACTCGTGTTTGTTGCACAGTTGCATTTTTCGATTTTTCGACTATTTTCATACTTTGCGTGACTAGAATGACTTTATGTTGCAGGTCACTGAATTCGTCTTCAAATCGGTAATAATGTCATCAAAAAAAAGATACATAGTTTCATTTAAAAAAGTGGAGTTGACCTTGACGTAGCTTCAGCGCCTCCACCGATAAAAAAATAGGGTGGTCCAGTATGACGGCCTTCTCCAACACTGAAACTTTTGTCTGAAACATTTTTGGATATGATCAATAGTTTGAGTGATATTGCTCTGTAACACTTTATGTGCCTCACCCTGTATATAATGCAGTTAGTAAAGCTATTATAACCCACTAACACTGTAGTACTATTCTATTATTTACTTCAATTATAGTTATATATAATACACCTAAACGCATAATAAAAACAAAGCTACCCGAGTATTACAAGAAAGAACTACGTATCAGTTTCCTAGTAAGTGCATTTCGCTGTAAATCTATTAGCCGCTCATCTCGGCACGACGTGTTGCCTACATGCTTCCCTTACGGTTTTTATAATTTTGTAAAACATACCAGTTCTTGTAAAACAACTTCCTAAATAGTTTGATCAAGTCAAAAGATAAACAATTTCTGAATACCGAATGTGATAGATCTATTTTTTTAAATAACATCAATATTTCAAAATTCCGTCGAGTTAGTAGACAGGTAAGACAAAAAATAGAAATACGTTAGCCCTAAATGCAAGAAATTGACAAGAGTAAATGCCGCCCTTAATGATAATCTCTATATATTTATATTTAATTAATTACTCACCCCCTAATGTTTGCTTCCCAAAGAGTAAAACTAAACAAATGAGTTTAAATACTATGTGATATGTATTCATTTTGTCGATAAAATCGAGCCACCATAAGAACTGATGCATAGTGCAGGTTGATTTCTTGTAAGGTAAACCACTTTTTCAAGTGTGATGTCATAATATTGTAAGCGGTTAACTCTTATTCGTATGGTTCACTAAACCCATAGCGCATTTGAAGGACGCCTAGTAGTATAGAATGCGGTAACCCAGACTGGAGAATTAGCTTAACAGACATATAAATCACAGGTTTATAGAGAAAATAAATAAGGCTACACATCAAGAAGTCGAATTAAGAACACATCCAAATAGGTGTACGAGTATATCATGCACATGAGACCAACATTCTGAAAACATGCATTAATTCATAGGTGTTCCACTTGAAAATAATATTTTTTTTTGGCCGTGTAAGTACACAAAGAATCATTGAAAATGAACAGGGTTATGCAATCAACATTACATTGGCGTTTTCTGAATGGTCTATACATTATCAGAAATATTATTTACATCGACAGTTCTATACAATTTTTGAAAGTTATAGTAGCTTTCTAAAAACATTGTTTCAAATGTATAACATGTGTTGCATAAAACTGTTCATGTTCGTGTGTGTAAGGTCTACACATTACCCTTTTACTGTGACGTAACAATTTTCGCTCTTTATTAGTAGCTTCAGCGTACTTATGCGAACGTTTTGTCCGTCCGTCTGTCTGTGTGTCCGTGTGTCTGTCTGGATCGCCTGTAACTTTCGAACGGCTACAGATATCGAAATTTTGAAAGGGGGCAAAGTTGTTGCTAAGGTCCCGAGCACCTTCATGCGCTATTTGGTTTTGGCGAAAAGTCAACCGTTGGCGACCTGAAGCTACTCTTTAGACCTGTACTTGAGCAGTTTATTTAACTACCGGGTTGCCATAAATATCTGATATCACATTACCTTTGGAATCAACACCGCTTTATTAAAGTGATGAATCCAACTAAACTAAATGTCATTAATGTCATTAGAACTAAAATTCCTATCTGTCAAAAATTATTACAGATTGCAATAAGTATTGAAGTTAGAACAGGAGATTTTTATAATCGAGTTGTAGGCTAAACTGCAGAATCCGGGGCACATTCCCCTCCTCTTATTTGCATTTTATTACATTTTATACCGATACTTATTATAATAATTGAAATATGTATAATGCTAACCGACATTTATAAGTAGCTAATTCCATGGCTACCGGGATCTCAGATATTTATGGCCACCCGGTATAAGGAACTGGACGAAACAAAAAATCTGCAGTTGTTGGTCAGGTCTGCTTTAAGTATGGCTTGTTTTATAATAGGTACTGTCAATGTCACATTTGTCCAAAATGACAGTAAAATAACCTACAATAACAAGCAGGCGAGCAAGCCTAAAATCTTATGTTAAGCGTTGGGGACTTCTTCAAAGAGGAGGAAAGTCGGATTACATAGGTCAAGAATATCTTGGTTTAAATAATGTGCTATTTAGAGCATCCCTTACATTAAAGGTTATGTATATGCCAATTCTTTCTAAAGTCTACTACGTGCGATCTAAATGATCTTTTTGAATTTCAAGGTCATATAAAACATACGTTTTAAACGCTATGTTTTGTTATTTCTGACGTCACAGCAAAAGGGTAATGTGTAGACTTTACCTAGATATTGGCGCTGTATTTGTTTATAAATAAGTAAAGTATGATCAAAGGTTGTTTTAATCTGGTATGCATATGGAATAGTTCCTAATTTATGAATGCAGCTATGTTTATACCGGGTGGCCATAAATATCTGAGATCCCGGTAGCCATGGAATTAGCTACTTATAAATGTTGGTTAGCATTATTTTTCAATTATTATAATAAGTATTGGTGTGAAATGTAATAAAATGCAAATAAGAGGAGGGGAATGTGCCCCGGATTCTGCAGGTTAGCTTACGACTCGATTATAAAAATCTCCTGTTCTAACTCCATTACTTATTGCAATCTGTAATAATTTTTGACTGATAGGAATTTTAGTTGTGATGACATTAATGACATTTAGTTTAGTTCGATTCATCACTTTAATAAAGCGGTGTTGATTCCAAAGGTAATGTGATATCAGATATTTATGGCCACCCGGTACCTAAATGTCAAACCTGTAATTTGATTCTTAAGTGACTTCTAGTTGTATTCATAAATTAAGAACTATTCCATAGCCATACTAGCTGAACATAATTGTTGATCGTGCTATAGTATACCGATAGGGCCACAATTATATATAACAGCAATGAGATAACATGAACAAGAAAATAACACGTATTGCTTGAGTAAGAAAGAGATAAACATAGTAGTAAATATTCGAGTAGGCTTGACGCTTATTTTAATTATGACATAAGTCAGCTAAACATGCCTGCTAAAATAATTTTATCGTATGGTCATCTTTTTCTTACTCAAGCATTCTATTTTGTTGTTCATGTTATCTTATTGCTGTTATATAATTATAATTATGGCCCCTTCCGTATAATAATTATTACGAAGTTATGCGGGAGGAACTCTCCTTAAGGCCGAATTTCCAACTGGGTTATGGAAATTAACATTGACATGTTGTTGATATCAAACGAAGATTTTATATTACAGTGCAAAAAATTTAACGGGTGTCCCAAAACTTTCGTTATCGAGTAGGCATTGAAATTACGACCGTACATTTCCTTATTTATGAACGCGACTATGTTTATACTTAAATGTCAATTAACATTATTTAGCTAAAGTTCTGACCCGCATTCGAGTGATACACCGCCTTTTCGAAAAAAAAAATTATTAGAAGCCTTGCGAACCTTAGAAGTATCTTGTGTAAATACTAAATTACAAATAAGAATGCAGTAGATGGCGCTCTGAACTCTTAACTTAGTTTTACACTACGAAAATCAAGTTTGTGTGACTGCTCGTGTTTTATAATAATTTCGTTCTATATAGTTTAAATAATCGTTGTTGGCTATCTTCTTTTATCCACTATTTATCGGTTTTCCTTTTATATTTTTAGGATTCACACCTAATGCCAAATTGACAATTTTGAAAAAATATTTGATCTTCAGATGAACACTAAAAAGTTGTGGGTGAACCTTCTACCAAAAAAAAATATTTATAACGAACGACTTCCGGGACGCATATACGTAAACTGCAGACGCATAAGGTATACCCCATCACATCGTTTTTTCCGAAGTCGTACGGCCAATCAAAACAGAAGTAAACTGCAGACGTGTTGAATTATAATGCGTCTGCACTTTACGCAAGCACCGTCCGTGGCCACTACGAGTATTATTTCTTATTTCCTGTATCTTGAGTTGATAAATGCAGACTATTATTATTAGTATTGTGTTTTTTCTTGATACGTTCGGTTTATTCCAATTAAACGAAAGATATTTGGTCAGATGTAATTCGATTGCACGTTTGTAATATGACTGCTTTTCGACCAAATTTCGAGCTACCAGCGATCACTATGCAAAACAATAATGTGTACAACACGTAAGAAAACGACTTTTTTTACTAATTTGCTTGATAAACTCGGGTTTCGTCCTCGTTAATAAAGCTGCAAATTCGTGGAAAAAGTATGACTTTCATAATTAGTTGTACAACATACTATTGTATACTATCGTACAACTGTCATTAAAAATCAGCAAGATCATTTTTACGGACTAAATGTAACTTTTATTAATTTGATTATAATATAGAATGCCGTGGTAGACGTTTTTCAAAATAATCATGTTAGTTTTGACATTTGATTAGAATACAGAAAGCCTTACTAGAATTTTTTCAAAATACCGACCTGTCGAACAACTGACAGTTATTGATTTTCCTTAGTTATCTGACAAATATTGGTTTATTAAGTATTTTTAACGTGTTAAAAGTGTTTACTTTTAAAGTGTTCTCTCGTAATATCTATTTTAACATATTATATAAGTGTAGTTACCTGGCATAAAAATGTCATTTTTATTGACAGTTGCACAAAAAGTAATTTTTTTACGAAAGTGATACTTTTGCGAGGGTAAAAATGACTTTATGTTAGACTGCGCTATAAAATAGTGCTTTATTAGATAGTTTAGCATTTCTAAAGTAGCTGTTTTTTCACACTACACATGAAAGTGCGCGTTGCTATGGAAATGAATAAATAACCAATTGTTTGCTTGCAAGAATGGTGGCAGTTTTGTTTATTTCAACCACATTAAGTAAGCCAAAAACGGCCAAATCCTATATTCATTTGTAGTTTTGGCAATACATAATGTAAATATATTTTTTTTATATTCGTAGAAAAATAACATTTACTTCTTGCGATAAAATTATTCGTTCGTAAAATTACCATGACGCTGCTCGTGGATAAATCTTCATTCCCCGAAAAAAAAACTATACTTTTATTTATTGACAAAAAATATACTATTTACTTATATTAATCTTTTAATGTAGTTATTATAACACAGAAAACAGTGCTAATGGAGTCTATCAAAGCACTGTTTTTGTATTGTTATTTTCATATGAAAAACATTGAAACGGTCTACTTTGTTTCAAACAACTGACAGATTGTCATATTTATGAAATGTCAAAATTAAAAGTTTTTGATTATTTTTGTTGAAAGTATATAAAATTAATGTATTATCCTCGTTTAATAAAATTCATTGCAGCTCTACTTCTATTGGAGCACTCCTCGTTGCGCACGTCGTGCGATAAAACGCACTCGTGCTGCAATAGGCCCTCTTATTAAACTAGTATAATAACTAAATGTACTTCTACGACAATGCAGAAAGTACTCACTTTCTACACTCTCATTTAAGAATCATACTGTTACTGGCTAAAACTGACAACTTTTTAACAAATGTCAAATTAAAAGATTAAATTTGTTATAGAATGCGAAACCGTCGCAGGAAAAATAGTATGTAACACACGCGTGGGATGGCCATTGGAAAATGTATGAATACATAACATGTAGTCATTCAAAAACAACTACAGTTTCCATTGAAATCACTTGCAAAATTTGTATGTGCCGCTTTATTTCTTATTGTTTTCAAACAAGCCTAAGCTGTCGATACTTACAAATGAAAATTTTGTCTAGTTCGAGAACAATAAAGACAAATAAAAAGTACATGCTTATGGCAGACGATTTAATGAGACGAAGCCGAGTTGGACTACATAATAAGTGCCATAATCACACTTTTTTACTTGTTACATACAATATTTTTTCTACGGCACAACAGAAGTATAAAAATTTAGTTCGTTAAAACGTTTTCTGTCACAGTGTATTAGACATTCTAAGTTATACTCACACTTGAAAGTAAAGTGCTGGTGTATAAAGCAATATTAAAGCCGATATGGAGTTACGGACTCCAGCTATGGGGCTCTGCTGCAAATTCTAACATCGAAATAATAGAAAGATTTCAATCTAAAGTTCTACGTCAAGTTACCAACGCCCCATGGTTTGTGACCAATGCGACACTAAGAAGAGACCTACAAATACCCACAGTTAAAGAGGTAGCCAAACAACTCAGTGAGACATACAGTGCTAAATTATCAGTGCACCCAAATCAACTAGCGCGTAGACTTCTCGACGAATCAAATGACACTCGTAGACTTAAGCGATTCAAACCCGCGGACATAGCAAGTAGGTTCCAGTAGCAGCAATCAAGTCGTAGATAAGACGTAGTTGTAAAGGCACGAATCAATGGATGACCTGCCTACATGATATGTTTTTGATTATGTTATTAATAGTGTTATCTCATTTGCTTAATGTCCCTTGGACAGATTGTAAATTTGCCTTGGAGTTAAATAAAAAAAAAAAAAAAAGTTCGAGAACAATAAAGACAAATAAAAAGTACATGCTTATGACAGACGATTTAATGAGACGAAGCCGAGTTGGACTACATAATAAGTGCCATAATCACACTTTTTTACTTGTTACATACAATATTTTTTCTACGGCACAACAGAAGTATAAAAATTTAGTTCGTTAAAACGTTTTCTGTCACAGTGTATTAGACATTCTAAGTTATACTCACATACAAATTTACGATAAACCCTGCGATCTATGATTTTAATGCACGTTACCCTGGACTAACTTTTAACACTGATGTTTAAAATAATTCACTTAGAACACTGGTTCAATAAATAGTTACTTTTGTATGTACAACGCCATAGTATACTGTACAATTAGTTAAAGTCATACTGTTTTTCACGAATTTGCAAAAAAGTTGCTTTCATATGTGTTGCTCACGTTATTAGCAGTGATGTTCCCATCAATTTTTTCGAAGGTATACTATAATACCGGTAACCCATTTTGTGCCTGACTTTTTCTATGGTTTGTTTGGCGGGGGGGAGGAAGCAATTACAATAAATTAGCTTAACACTTTTTAAATTTTTTTTTATATAAGTTGCAAGAAATCGATTAAAATAATGAAATGTATTGACAAAGAATAATACATCTTCTTCCTTGTCTTTTTTTGCGTTCTTTAACTTGCTTTAACTGCTACTCGAATGGTAGAGTGGTGGGATAAATCATACAAACACTGGCAGCCTTGTTGAAGGCCTAATTTGTAAGCACATTCAACTCGTTTTCACAAAGTTGCTTGAGAGTATACGCAGTATGCCCAGAAAATCCTGAGAGTATACGGCGTATATGGAGTATACCCTATGGGAACACCACTGGTTATTAGTAGCTTCAGCGTACTTATGCGAACGCTTTGTCCGTCCGTCCGTCCGTCTGTCCGTCTGTCTGTCTGTCTGGATCGCCTGTAACTTTCGAACGGCTACAGATATCGAAATTGTGAAAGGGGGCAAAGTTGTTGCTAAAGTCCCGAGCACCTTCATGCGCTATTTGGTTTTGGCGAAAGGTGGCGATTTTCCACTTTGCAAACAAAATTTGCAAGCATTTTAGCACGGTGGCGGCTCGTTCACTTGGCGCCATCTACAGAACTTCGGTGGTCACGTTTTGAACTACACATTCTGGGTGCGCTATAATTCCACTTGGCGCCATCTACAGAACTTCGGTGGTCACGTTCTGAAGCTACTCTTTAGATCTGTAATTGAGCAGTTTATTTTTTGCATAGTGATCCCTTGTAACTCGAAATTTGGTCGACAAGGACTTTAAAATTTACATCTACCAAATTGACAATTCACAATTTCAATAAAATAGTTAAAAAATGTTACTTTCTTTACGTTTTTTGTTTAAAAAAGTGATACTTTCTTCACGATTTCTCGTTAAAAAAAGACGAGTTACAAATAAAATGTTTGCGAAAATTGAATTAATATTAAGCAAAATTGAAATAAAACTGATAGAACTGTGAACATGAATTTATTTGATAGATTATGAATAATAATTATAAAATTTATGTCATTTTAACATTGGAACTCTTAATGTACTTACATATAGTAATTAATTAACTTTAGTATAATGGAGGGTTAAAACTGTTTAAGTTAAAATAATAAATTGGTAAATATCTTGATCCATTTTATTCACTAAATTAATTCAAACGCCACTGGACGCGTTTTAGAATGTAAAAGTAATTTGCGTCCTGTTGTGTGTGTGTTGTGTGTATGAAAATAAATCACTTCACCCATTGAAAATACATTGTAAATGTCACCTTTTTACTTCCTTTTACAAGAATTCGAAATTGAGTTTTTAACAAATCTTCACGTTTTAGAGTCCCTTGAACCCAAAAAACATGTTTTTGTTCATTTGTATGTCTGTCTCTGTGTGTGTGTGTCTGTGTGCAAACAGAATATCTCAAAAACGAAAAGAGGTATGACGTTGAAACTTCATATATAAGTTTTGCGTACTATCCAGATGCGACAGCAAGCTATTAAAGAAAATCGCATAACCGGAAGTATGGTGTTTACTCTTGCAATTTTTCAATTTTTTTCGATTGTTTTAAAAACAGCCCTAACGATTTTTTCAGACGTTACATTTTTATTACATTTTTAATGTGTATTGATGTGAGATAGGTGATTTTCCAGTTGAACACCTCTAAAATGGGTTTCTTTGGTTTTTTTAATTAATTCCTATTTTAAATAGAACACCCGTTATATTATTCCATTTTTAATTCAGCTTAAAATTTTATAGAAAATTTGTCTCTTCAACTAACGTTCTATTTTGTAGGGTTTCTGTAGATTTTGTAATTTTTGAAAATGTTTGACAAATGCTTAAAAATTAAAAATCAAATTTATGGCTAATTATAAATTCACTGTAAAAGGAAGTTGTGTGCGTGTAACACACCAAATCTTTTTAATTGTTTTCGAAAAATTACATTTTATAAGCGCTAAATTTGGTTGGATACAGTTTGTATATCTACCGGCATTTTTTTAGGTTTGTAAACTTTCGTTGCTCGAAATATAAACGTGCGAAGCTAACTTCAACTTTCTCTTTGGTAGTTAGATTTAATCAAACAGTTGTGTCGTTTACAAATGTGTACTCCTAGTCTTCTGGGAGCAAACTTTCCATATTTAAAAAAATATAGTAATTTTAGACGGTACTTTTAATAAGATATAGCAAGTCAAAGCGAAACCACTGAGTAAACTGCAGACGTCTAATGTCCCTCTGTGTCTGCACTTTACTTAAACTTTCATTGGCTCCATATTTATCAATTACCGATTGTAGCCGAACAGTTGTCATAATACCTTATGCGTCTGCAGATTACGTATATGCTTCCGGGACCAATGGATCGCGAGAAAAAACTATTTCAAAATGTTTTCGAAATGGTGGCTGTTTGGTAGGGAGTGGGGATATGGCTTTTTGGTTCTACACTTGTCTAATGACCCTAAACCACTGGGCAAGAGGAATCGCCGCAGCCAATTTTTTTAAGGTGTCGGGGTGTTTTACAATTTTACTATGCTAAACAGTCAATAATGACCTTTAACTACACACTTGATACTCAAAATATTCGCAGGAACGACAACATAAAAGATCTGGGTATTAGGGTGGGGCGAAAAAATGAAAATAAAAATTTTGAATAGCACTACCTCTTAAAACTTGTCTTTGGATGTGACGGTAAACCACAATTTTTTTTAGATTTTTTAAACGTCATCTTTTGCCTCCAACTTGACCTTGAATTTGACACTATGCACCAAAATATTGTATTAGGCTACTGGAATCGGATAATGATTCTAATCTGCAGAGCTGTGCCATATATTGCGAAACACAAAACATATCTATGACACAGAAGAACAGGTGGCACAATTATTAACAGATTAACTGCTTAAGCTCGAAATATATCGACACCAGACAGCTGACAGTTCACTATGTGCCTCGCGATTGTGTGTTTCGTGAGTGATTTGTTGAACAAACGCAGTAGCAATTTTGTGTATTTACAGTTAAAGTTCGTGCGGTGTGACTTAGTGATTCTAATACTACGTAAGACCTTTTATAATAATATGTATTATTTATGACGTAATGTAAAGAAGTTGATTTTACATTTGCAGGTAAAAATGTCGACCCAAACTAGAAGTCAAGTTAATGATATAATTATTGGTGTGCCTAAAGACTTCAGTGGTAATGTTTTGCCAACTTACGAAGACGTTCTTAAGTGTTACTTGTGGTTAAGACATAAACTTAAACAAGATTCAAAGAAGGAACCTACAGTTTCTGAAATATCAAACGCCTTAACATTAAAATGTCGACAAATATGGAAAAAAGCCTCAATACCGACACTTTCTGAACCTCGCATTAAATCTCTCATTCAGAAATATCATAGCAATTATACGCGCTTGATGAAGCAACCAAAAAGTAAGTTGAATAGTGATACATACAAAGAAAATTTGAGAAAATTCAAAGAAAATTCTAGAATTCAGTTATTTGATATTGCCGCCTGCAAATGCGATTTCACGATCACTATCACTACGTGCAAGTGTGAAAAGATACAGAAAGTACCCATAAATGAACGAGCTTTTCTCACAGACCAACGAACTTTAAGAAAAATGTTCATTGGGCACATTGATTCTCTGATGACTAAGAAATTATCTCTACGAGAGGATAGAAAAGTTAAAAATACTACGGTACGTGTTGCTGACTCAAATTTGGACAAAGCATCAAATAGTGACAATGAATTGCATGAAATAAATATATCTGAGCCTGCGCCAAAATATCAAAGGATCGACGAATACGATAACGAACATTTTAATCAGTCTGGAACTTCACCATCATCAACTCCAATATCTAAACAGCTTCAAATGAGAATTAAATTACCCACATTGGCTAAAACATGTGACAGATTTGGGGTTTCGAATAGAGCCGCTGCAGCCATTGCCTCTGCCGTTTTACAAGATGTAGGAATGATTACCAAAGATGACACATCGAGGGTAATTGATAAACGTAAAGTCCAAAGGGAGAGAGTAAAAGCTCGTGTTGCATTGAAAGAAACAAATGAGAGCAAAGTAGTCCGTGCTCTATTTTTCGACGGTAGAAAAGACAAGACACTGGTAATAGAACATAATGAAAGTAAGCGCCATCGTCGAACTATCGTACAAGAACATCTGGCATTGGTTGAGGAACCAGGATCACATTATTTAGGACATGTTACACCATCTTCAGGTTCGGCGGAGAACGTTAAAGAGGCGATCCTAACCTTTTTCAGAAAAAATGGCATTAGACTTCAGCATCTTATCTGTGTTGGTTGCGACGGTACCAATGTGAACACTGGAAACAAAGGAGGTGTTATAAGACTTCTAGAACAAGAAGTGAAACATCCCCTTCAGTGGTTCATTTGCCAACTGCATGGGAATGAACTTCTTTTGCGCCACCTATTTCAGCACGTTGATGGTAGCACAAGCGGACCACTGAAATTTTCTGGACATATCGGCAAATTGCTAGAAAATTGTGTGCAGTTACCCTTAAAGGAATTTGCGAGAATTGACTGTGAAATACCATCTGTTGGCAGCAAAGAATTGAGTACAGATCAAAAGTATCTCTGGGACATATGTCATGTTATCGCTAGCGGGAATTGTTCTTTTAGTTTTTCCAAACGCGAACCTGGGAAATTGTCCCATGCGAGATGGCTCACTACAGCCAATCGTATACTAAGAGTGTATGTTGGAACAGAAGCACCGTCAAGCAACTTGAAAATGTTGGTTCAATTTATACTTAAAGTTTATGCACCATTATGGTTTAAAATAAAGACCCATCCCTCATGTAAAGATGGGGCTCGTCATACTTGGATGACCATTAGTTTGACCAGATATTTGAGTAATGATTTGAAAAAGGTAATAGACCCCGTCATTCATAGGAATGCTTATTTTGCTCACCCGGAGAATATTTTGTTGAGTATGATAACTGATGACAGGAGACATGTACGAGAACTAGGACTGAGGCGTATCCTTAAAGCTCGACAAGCCAAAAACAAAAATTGTCCAAGACTATTCAAAATCCCGCCTCTTAATTTCGCTGCCACGGACTACATTGACATGATTAATTGGCAGGCACCTAACATAACCCAGCCACCTATTTTAAAAGATATCTCTGATGAAGATTTAACGTTTCTTATTGAGCAAGACCAAACACCAGTGGTACAATTTTCAAGATTTCCATGTCACACACAATCAGTGGAACGATGTGTAAAATTAATAACCGAGGCTAGCACATCTGTCGTAGGACCTGACTCAAGAGATGGTTTCATTCGAGCCAGAATCAAATCAAGACAGGATCTGCCAAGTTTTGAAACTAAATCAAATTTTCACGTAATTTGAAAGTTTAGAGTTGCTGTGGTATGGTCCAATTTTACTTGTTTTCAAATGTTTGTGTTTATTTCAATTTAATGTACTTAATAAAATTTATTTGAAACATGTATTTGTGCTTATTCACGTGTGTCTAATTGTCATAAACTAACAGCATTGCATGGTAAACCGGGCAAAATATTTAAGGGCAAGTTGGAGGCAGAAAACATTTTGCAAATTGAACGAGTTTTTGCAAATACATTATTCATACCAATTGGCAACTTTTGGCGGGTCATGCGTCATAAAAAAAAATAAAATCATTTTTTTGCCATTTTTCGCCCCACCCTACTGGGTATACAGTTTGATAATCAACTTACTTTTAATTTACATACTCTTCATTGCGTTAACTCAGCCTATAGACAACTTGGACGTGTTATACGGAACGCTACATCGTTTAATCAAATCCACTCTCTAACTTTGTTTAATCTCAAATTAAACAGATTCAATTTTCATTTCAAAATTTGGGAATTGCATACCAGCAGAACATGCACTGGTTCATGAAAGTTCAATGTATCTATTCCACACTTAGACTATGAATGTGTCATTTAGTCACCATATTACAAAAAGTATAAAATTATAAACATTTAATAGAAAAGGTTAAAACAAATTTATGCTACTTCTATTTCTAAATGTATGGTGTTTATCCTCTCTTTCTACCCTATACTGAATTGCTTAAAGAGTCTAATCCTGTAAGTTTAGAAAAAAGAAGAACTTTGTAGTCAAGCATATTTATATATATACAGGGTGTCCGGATAAGGATACGGAGCGGCTGTATGTGGACAATGGTAAGGCCTAGAGGTTTGGGAAAAAAATCCTTATAAATAAAGTGGGCAATAGAAATTGCTGGAAATTATTTTCAAGTTCGTAATTCGGCCGCTAGGGAGCGTAACTGTTATGAAGGAACATAAAAGTCACGCTATCTAGAAAAGTTACACGATGAGCTATAACTTTGAAAACATAATTTGATAGCTTGACCAATACCGCAGCATTTTTCCTTGTGACATTTTTTCGTATCTGTCATAATAAGGGAGGGGGAGGCCAATACATTTTTCATAATTTACATTTTAATACCTCCTGAACCATTCAACCGATTTGAATATTTTTGGTCTCGTTTGAAAGAGCATTTTATGGTCTTTTAAAAGAAATTTTTTGTTGCGTCTTTTAGTTTAAAACAAATTAACTAGAGAGCGTTATCTGCAGCGATTACACATTTTTGCTATTTTTGGAAAAAAGTTTAATGGGACGGTACTATTTTTTTGACAGACTCTCAGCCATCATAAAATTAGCTAAATTTTAGTGAAAACCGCATCGCGACATCTCCATCCGTTATTGATTTATAGGAGAAAATGTTAAAAATTCGAGTACCTCAATCGGATCTAGTCACCTTAGCGAGCAAAACAAATCATATAGCCATGGTAACTGCTAAAATTAAAAATATGGTGTGATACACTCACACAACTTCCTTTTACAGTGATCTTATAATTAGCCAAAAATTTGATTTTTAATTTCTAAGCATTTGTCAAAAATTTTCAAAAATTGCAAATTTTACAAAAACGGTACAAAATAGAGAGTTAGTGTAACAGACAATTTTTTTCTAGAATTTCAAACTGAATTAAAAAATGTAATAATATAGCGGGTGTTCTATTTAAAATAGGAGTTAATAAAAAAAAATGAAAAAGAACAAAAGAAACCCATTTTAGAAGTATTTAACTGGAAAATCACCTATCTCACATCAATACACATTAAAAATGTAATAAAAACATAACGTTTGAAAAAAATCGTTAGAGCCGTTTTTGAAAAAATCGAAAAAAATTTACAAATCGCAAGAGTAAACACCTACTTCCGGTTATGCGATTTTCTTCAAAAGCTTGCTAAACATCAAAATCGCTGGAGTTTGAACGTATGGTGTAGAATTGTGGAAGGAAAAATTATAGGCCCACATTTCTTTGACCAAACCCTTAACGGAGAAAGGTTTTTGGAATTTTTGAACTTTTTTCTTCCACCACTTTTAGAAGATGTATCCTTAGAAACAAGAAGGAACATGTGGTTCCAGCTTGATGGCTGTGCGGCGCATTATAACCGAAACGTACGTCAACATTTAGACCAGCAATTTCCGAATCGGAATTGGAAGAGGAAGTCTATTTCCCTGGCCAGCGCGCTCGCCGGATCTAACTTGTTTAGATTTTTACCTATGGGGTAGATTGAAAGACCTGGTTTTTCAAGAGAAACCAAAAACCAGGGAAAATATGATGGAAAGAATACAAAATGCCATTAGAAGCTTGTCCAGGGCTGAAATTGAAGCAGCGGTTTTTTCTACCGAAATTAGATTAAATAAATGCATCGAGAATGATGGAAGACATTTTGAACATTTGTGGGTAAACTTTGAATAATTCTAAGTGTTTTGTGTTCATTTTGTTTTATTGTTGTTACTGATGTTCTGTTGGCCCGTTGGCCTTTAAACACGCTTCAAAACTAGTTTTGAACCAGTCCTAAGCCTGGACAAAGTGTGAAGGTAGGCTCGACGTGTTAACAATTTTGTGCTAAGTGGGGAGAAAGTTGAATCGTAGAATTACGTCGTTTACCATGGCTATGTGATTTGTTTTGCTCGCTAAAGTGACTTGATCCGATTGAGGTACTCGAATTTTTAACATTTTCTTCTATAAATCGATAACGGATGGAGATATCGCCATGCGGTTTTCACTAAAATTTAGCTAATTTTATGATGGCTGAGGGTCTGTCAAGAAAATATTACCGTCCCATTAAACTTTTTTCCAAAAATAGCAAAAATGTGTAATCGCTGCAGATAACGCCCTCTAGTTAATTTGTTTTAAACTAAAGGACTCAACAAAAAATTTCTTTTAAAAGACCATAAAATGCTCTTTCAAACGAGACCAAAAATATTCAAATCGGTTGAATGGTTCAGGAGGTATTAAAATGTAAATTATGAAAAATGTATTGGCCTCCCCCTCCCTTATTATGACAGATACGAAAAAATGTCACAAAACAAAATTCTGCGGTATTGGCCAAGCTATCAAATGATGTTTTCAAAGTTTTAGCTCATTGTGTAACTTTCCTAGATAGCGTGACTTTTATGTTCCTTCATAACAGTTACGCCCCCTAGCGGCCGAATTACGAACTTGAAACTAATTTCCAGAAATTTCTATTGCCCACTTTATTCATAAGGATTTTTTTTCAGAAACCTCTAGGCCTTACCATTGTCCACATACATCCGCTCCGTATCCTTATCCGGACACCCTGTATATATAATAGACTTGTCCGGGACGCTGGTCCGTCCGGAACGCTGTTTCAGCAGCCAAACCGTAAGAGATAGAGAAAAAGTTATTAAAGTTATATGTTTGGAATGGTCATGTCAGGTCCGGAACCGAATTTCAGTCACGTGGCACTTCCGGTTTTCGTAAATCACGTGATTTCCGTCCGTCCGGGACGCTTTTTCAGCAGCCAAACCGTAAGAGATAGAGAAAAAAGTTATTAAAGTTATATGTTTGGAATGGTCATGTCAGGTCAGGAACCGAATTTCAACGTGACACTTCCGGTTTTCGTAAATCACGTGATTTCCGTCCGTCCGGGACGCTGTTTCAGCAGCCAAACCGTAAGAGATAGAGAACAAAGTTATTAAAGTTATATGTTTGGAATGGTCATGTCAGGTCAGGAACCGAATTTGAGTCACGTGATACTTCCGGTTTTCGAGAAATCACGTGATATTCGTCCGTCCGGGAGGCTGGTCCGTCCGGAACGCTGTTTCAGCAGCCAAACCGTAAGAGATAGAGAAAAAAGTTATTAAAGTTATATGTTTGGAATGGTCACGTCAGGTCCGGAAACAAATTTCAGTCACGTGACACTTCCGGTTTTCGTAAATCACGTGATTGCCGTCCGTCCGGGACGCTGTTTCAGCAGCCAAACCGTAAGAGATAGAGAAAAAAGTTATTAAAGTTATATGTTTGGAATGGTCATGTCAGGTGAGGAACCGAATTTCAGTCACGTGACACTTCCGGTTTTCGTAAATCACGTGATTTCCGTCCGTCCGGGAGGCTGGTCCGTCCGGAACGCTGTTTCAGCAGCCAAACCGTAAGAGATAGAGAAAAAAGTTATTAAAGTTATATGTTTGGAATGGTCATGTTAGGTCAGGAACCAAATTTCAGTCACGTGGCACTTCCGGTTTTCGTAAATCACGTGATTTCCGTCCGTCCGGGACGCTGTTTCAGCAGCCAAACCGTAAGAGATAGAGAAAAAAGTTATTAAAGTTATATGTTTGGAATGGTCATGTCAGGTCAGGAACCGAATTTGAGTCACGTGAAATTTCCGGTTTTCGAGAAATCACGTGATTTCCGTCCGTCCGGGAGGCTGGTCCGTCCGGAACGCTGTTTCAGAAGCCAAACCGTAAGAGATAGAGAAAAAAGTTATTAAAGTTATATGTTTGGAATGGTCATGTCAGGTCCGGAACCGAATTTCAGTTACGTGACACTTCCGGTTTTCGAGAAAATAAAATATTTTTAAAAATATTATTGTTTTTATTTAATACTCGTTCTATTTGAAAAACGGTCTTTTTTGTTTTATTAAATGAGACATTTGTCTCACTGGTTGCTAGTCTGTAACCTCATTTACCTTGCGGTGTCGAGGCTGTTGCTTTATGCGCTGGCATCTGGCGGTACAATGATCAACTTGCCCCGGATTCGGGATACAGAGTTGGATCGCGCCTTTGGTGCTTGCACAGCAACAATTGTATGAAGTGTATGTATTGGTGATGTGTTGACCTTGTTACTCTATCTCTTAGGTCTGTGGTTCTGAGTAGAGCACAGTTAATTTGGTGCCCAACTGTGAATGGTCTCACCGAGTCCGATTCCAATCACCAAGGCGGAAAAATTCCGACCCCCGCGGTATTCGAATCGAAGACTTGCTTCTGGCGCTTACCCAACAGCGCCGGCTTCTATGCAGATAGGAGGTATTGAAGTTAAAATTTCAAGATAGGAGGTATCGTTTTGTTTTCCTGTTTTGCCGACATTTTCAAATTATCTGCACATAGGAGCTATTGAAATTATGCGCAGTAAAGTTAGGAATCGATTGCTGTATAAATCGTAATTTTGAAAATTTTTTCAGATAGAAGGTAGGATTGTTAGTTCACTGACGATATATAGATTGCGGCAGGCAACTAGGACCATGGCAAAAGTAAGAGGACTTTACATGTGGCCGTAACTGTATTTAAAAAATCTGGTGTGATACACTCACACAACTTCCTTTTACAGTGATCTTATAATTAGTCAAAAATTTAATTTTTAATTTTTAAACATTTGTCAAAAATTTTCAAAAATTACAAATTCTATAAAAACTGTACAAAATAAGGCGTTAGTTGAAGAGACAAATTTTCTCTAAAATTTTAAGCTAAATTCAAAAATGTAATAATATACCGGGTGTTCTATTAAAAATAGGAGTTAATAAAAGAAATAGAAAAAAAAACAAGAGAAGCCCACTTTAGAAGTATTCAACTGGAAAATCGCATAGCTCACATCAATACGCATTTCAAATTTAATAAAAATGTAAAGTTTGAAAAAAATCGCTAGAGCCGTTTTTAAAAAAATCGAAAAAAACTGAAAAATCACAAGAGTAAACACCTACTTCCGGTTATGAGATTTTCTTCAAAAGCTTGCTGTCTCATCTACATAGTACACAAAACTTATATATGAAGTTTCAACGCCATACCTCTTATCATTTTTGAGATATTTTGTTCACAGACAGACAGACAGACACACAGACCAATGAAAAAAAATGTTTTTTGGGATCAGCGGACTCTAAAACGTGAACATCTGTTGAAAACTCAATTTCGAATTTTTGGGGTGAATCCAATACTTCCTTTATCGTAAAAGGAAGTAAAAATTTAAAAATCAAATATATACCTTGTATTTATAATGATCCTAACAACCTACCGCTATCGCACATTGATGGTTCGTTTGTTAAACACCACGACGGCCACATGCATATTCTCCTTGCTTTTGCAATGGTCCTAGTTGCCTGCCGCAATCTGTATATAAGTTTTGTGTACTATCTATATGCGACAGCAATGTTTGTGATTATTCTGTTTTTTTTTCAATTTAAAAAAAAAACGACTCAAACGATTTTTTCAAACTTTACAGTTTTTATGTGTATTGATGTGAGATAGGTGATCTTCCAGTTGAATGCCTCTAAAATGGGTTTGTTTTGTTTTTTTTTATTAATTCCTATTATAAATAGAACACCCGGTATATTATTACATTATTGAATTCGGCTTAAAATTTTAGAGAAAATTTATCTCTTCAACTAATGCTCTCTTTTGTACGGTTTCTGCAGAATTTGTAATTCTTAAACATTTTTGACAAATGCTTAAGAATTAAAAATCAAATTTTTGGTTAATTATAAGATCGCTGTAAAAGGAAGTTGTGTGCGTGTATCACACTAGATTTTATATTTTATGATTCAAGCTAAATTAATGTGGGTAGCTAGCATATACAGGGTGTCTCAAAATTGATGCCCGAGCTTCTGGGATTTAATTCAGGGGGCTAAAAGAAATCGAAAATGAAGAGCGGAAAATTTTCCGATTGTCATTTGTTATCGAGTTATTGATGAAAATGTAAATAATAGCTTCTATCGCTCAGTCGCTCTAATTTGTTGTGTAACATAATTCAATGAGGTGGCTATGGCGATGTTACAAATTTATTAATCGTTCTGTCGTATTGATAACTATTGCCTTCGGTTTTGTGTGCTTACCTGTTGTGAATCCTGAAGATGTCGTAGCTCGTATTCACGCTGCTGTGGCGTCAATAGACGAAAATATGCTACAGAGCGTTCGCACTTCAATGATAAATCGTACGAATGTTTGCCTTGAAGTAGGGGCAACCTAACACATTTTATGACAACAGATGTGTAAAATAACTTGTTTTCAAATATTATTCGTTTTTAATAAAGTTTAAAGGTTATATCTTAAATTTTTGTTTTTAATTGATAACTCGATAACAAAAGACAAACGGAAAATTTTCCGCTCTTTATTTTCGAGTTCTTTTAGCTCCCTGAATCAAATCTCAGAAGCACGGGCGTCAATTTTGAGACACCCTGTATAATATATGGTAGCTAGTAACTACAATACTGCTAAAACGCAGACCACCATGGAATTTCTGAGAGCTGCTGGTCCCTAGCAGAATTTATTTTAACTATACCACCCCAGTTCCGAACCGTCGTAAGTAGTTCGAGTTTGACATTTGTCGAAACCAGTGGAGTAAATCAAGGATTACCTTTATTTTTTTCCGAATTAAATATATTTTATGTATTACTAATGCATAAGTAATATAGGAGAGCAACGTTGTAAAAATGGTGATAAACAATAATGTAGACAAGCTAGCGGAAGAGTTAGAAAAACAAGAACTAGAGGTGAGATTAAGCGCGTATTTTAAGGTTATGTTGTAACTTTTTGATATTTTGCCAGGCTCCTAATGGAATTGCTTTGCCTCAAGTTTATGCACAGCTACTAGCAATTTATTTATACCAAAATGATTTGTAAGTATGGTTCTGTACATACTTAGGTACGTTGATCTATAGACACGTAATTTTACAGATGCAATGCTAAGTATTTATGGAAACGTATACCTGCAAACGTTAAAACATCAACAGCTGAACTAGGACACATTTGGGCAGTAGGGCAACACATGTGGAAAAGGGATTTTCCTGCTATATACAAAGCTTTAAACGCAGTAACATGGAGCGACTCGGTAGCAGAAATTATGAAAAAATTGCACGGTAAGTTATTGATCACCATGACGCTATTCGTTTTTCATACAAAATACTTTACAGAAAAAGTGCGCAGTAGAGCGGTTGATTTGATTTCGCAAGCGTATTCGTCGATAACGCTTGAGATGGTTGCTGCCATGACGGGTTTGCCGACTGAGGTTGCAGGAACAGCATGCATGGAGCGTGGCTGGTCCGTAGAAGCAGATACTCACATGGTACATCCTGTAAGGCCTAGTCCACAAGCCTCGGCAGACACCTCTAGTGAAGATCAACTATATAAACTTACCGATTTTGTATCGTTTCTGGAGAACTAATAAATTTTTATTAAGCTTTTCAATGGTTTGTTCTGATTATCAAAACAATTTATACAGATATTGTTTTATGTAAATAGAAGTTTTGTGGCAAATTGTGCCCACATTAATTGCTCGTTTTCACATTAAAATTTTTTAAAAGTTGTATAACAAATTACTCATTTTCTATTATGAATACCTAAGGTTGCCAGATGTCCGGTTTTCCAGCAAACAGTTTGGTTTTTCAGGCATCTGTCTGGTTTAAAAAAATTAGGAGAACCGCACAGATGCCTATGTTCCTATTACTCTGTAATTTCCGTGCAATATGATTAAAATAAATCTAAAAAAATCCTGTCCGGTTTCTATTACGTCCGGCAGCCTAATTATGAATATAAAGATTGTCTTGATGAAACACTGATTAGAGAAGATGCAATTTGCAATCTCATGCAAAATTTGAAGTGACATAGTACGGAAATGTGCGGGAAATTGTTGAATAATGTTATATGTACAGTTTTTAGTACGTTGAAAACAAGAAATATATTTAAATTGGAAATAAAACAAAAAACATGTAGTAATTATGTTATCTTTTAAGAGGTAATGAAACTGTTGCTTTGATTCAAAAGGTAAGATAGGCAACCAACGTGCCTATAAAATGAGTCGCAGAGGATGGTTTGTTTGTATAGTGTACCTAATTAAATTACATAAATCTTATTTATAAGTTGGTGGTAATAAAGTTAAAGGTCATACAAAATTACGAGACACGTCATACACGCATAACTAAAGGCAGGTGGAGCCGAATTGTCTGATGTCATTGATTTTCCATAAGAAGCAGTCTAGCAGGAGCGTTGACTGCAGCTTTGAAACCTAGTGGAACTGAAAAGTATTGATATAAATGATCAATTCTCTATTCTGTACCAGTTTGCTAAGTACGAGCATATACTGTATTTTGGAAAGGTGGAAGTTTAAAGCCCGTTATTGTGTTTGCAAACGCCCGCAGCTGGCGGTACCCACGTTCCTTGGTAATTGCCATTTTAAACTAACCGACGAACAAGGTGAATTGATCAATGTTTAATAGCGGCGACGTGTGCTTCGGGTCCTTTTAAATTATTTATCAACTAAACCGAGCGATTTAGTCATAAAAACGTAATAGAGCGCCAGGCAATGTGCTATCGAAAGGAGGAGTCAATCAGATTGATGCGACGTTGCCGCATCGCGTATTTGTAAGTATTTCCTGTAACTTTTATGTGATCCTCCGCGTATATGTAGCATAAAGGATGTCCAGAATGAATTGCGTTAAAAAATAGCTGGCTTGTTATTTAAACTTTCAATCTATTAAACTCAGGAATACAATTAATAACTCTTGGAAGTTAAAACTTAAAAATAATATCATCTAAATGTTGCCCTTGGCGTCTTATGCACTCCTCCAAACGGTGTCTTGCATTTATTAGAACTTCTCAGTACAGTGCTTCGGGAATTGCTCTGATTTGTTCTCGTATTTCTTGCTTATGTTGCAAATTCCATGGATGATTTTCACTTTACTTTTAAGATAGCCCCACAAGAAGAAATGAAATTGGCAGATGGGCTTTGATGAACATATCGTAAATTGTGCTGATTCTGAAACATTCTCTGCACTTGCACATCAGAATAAGCATTTTCATAAAATGCTCATATAGAAAAAACACGCTGTTCTCCACTAAAACGCTTCATTTGGAAAGAAACTCCAAAAGACGTTAATCGGAACTCCGACGCTAAAAAATTTCTGACACTGACAGTTTCCCCTAAGTGTTATAAACAAAATCGAAATTCATTCTGAGACACCGTTTACAAACAACAATAATTTAGATAGCAGTTTACAACAAATATTGAGTAAAGAACTTTTTAAAATTTAAATATAGTATGTTGAATACGCCAGAGATGTCATTTATTAATGATTTCTGTAATATGTTTTCCCATTTATTTATACAGTGAAGTCCATTTATAATGCAAAATTACCATATTGCAAGTTAAATGGTATGCCCACTGTATCATTGTAATATAGGCAACCCATAATACACCAAATTAAAAATGTCACGTATGTATTGTTTATTGCACGGCCTGCTGCATTGTGTGGTTTATTGTTTTATCACCTGTCAAATTATGCAAGGTGATTTTTTTTAAATTTTAATGCAGAATAATAGTATATTATATACCAAGGGACAAAAGTGCATCGTTTGATCCCGCGAGTAAAGTTTATCACTCAAGGGATCAAAGGCACTTTGGTCCCCAGGTATATACGCTATTTTTTGCACTCCCGGATCACCAATCTTCTATATAATAAAGGAGAACGATCCAGACTCGGGTTACGGTAGCGGCGGCATTTGCGTTTGCATGCATTTCGCCATTGCCTCAATTTCGCGACCGGGGCGGAGCCCCGAGGGCCCCCTTGGAGAGAGGCGGAGCCCCAAGGGCCTCCTTGAAGAGGGGCGGAGCCCAGAGTGTTTCCTTAAAGAGGGGCGGAGCCCCAGGGCCCCCTTAGAGAGGGCATTTGCGTTTGCATGCTTTTCGCCGTCGCCTCGATTTCACGATCGGGGCGGAGCCCCGAGAGCCTCCTTGGAGAGGGATAGAGCCCCATGGAGAGGGGCGGAGCCCTGAGGGCTCCTTGGAGAAGGGCGGAGTTCCGAGAGCCCCCTTGGAGAAGGGCGGAGTAGATTTTTGAATACATTGATTAAATTCTCGGGGGATTAAATACAAATTTAAAGCTAGCGCTAAAAGGCCTACTTTTAGTGGTGGTCGTAGAAAAAAATAATTAAACTCCGGTAGCTATGTTCTGTGTCCATCCTCTCTGATGTTTTGGAGGTAAATTTGGAGCAAAAATGCTCGGTCTTGAACGCATTGCAGTCCCGCGAGTTGCCTGATTTTATTTCAACAAGCCCGTGGCAGGTATCCGAAAATCTGCCGGCAATAACTTCGATGAATTGATAGTTGCATGAAATCCAAAAAAAAAATTTAAATTGGAGGCTTTATTGTAGATTGAAACTATCCCTGGCCTATAATGTTTGTTTTCACAGTTGAAGTTCAAGCCAACTTGTATCTTTTATATGTATTCTCTTGTATCTTCTTCTTCTTATTCTCAATCTTAGGTCCAGGACCTGTTTGTTCCAAGCATTTTGTCGTTATTCTTGGGATTTGGAAGTCCAACTATCCCTCCATCTTTTCGACGGTCTTCCAGCTGGTCTGGACGTTCCTGTTCTGCCATCTCTAGCTATTTTAGGTAATCGGTTGTTGGGCATTCTAGTTACGTGATCATTCCACTTCCTGCGTCGTTTTCTGATCCATCTAAAAACATATTGTACGTTACACATCTGTCTGATATCTTCTTCTTGTATGTATTCTAAAATTATAAATGTTCGCAAAGTCGGTCTATATAATGAACGCATTGTAAAATGGAATTCGTGAATGGCGCGAGAAACGTACGTTTAAGCCTGCTTGCGGGATGCGTTTGCGACTCCGAAGTGCATTGTACAAGTCATTTTGAAGCGAAATAATTAATTAGAAGCGACCTAAAAGGGTCCTGCAGCCAATAATCGCTGCATTCAAGTAAAAAGTGCAACGAACAAGCGTTTAGAAGTCCAGTGAGCGCAATTTACATAGTATATATGTAAGTACGCTAATTGTGCTATATTAAAAGGCACAGTTGAAGCGTCCATTTTGGAAGACGCCAATTCTCAGTCCTGTTGAGGCTTGTATGCCATTGGGCATTCCCAGTATCACGCGTTGTACCGTTCAGGATCAATAACGCAATCTAAGACGTGCTGAGTTTAAGGGTACCCATTCGCCAGTTCCAGGTAAAATGAGTGCAGTTAATGCTGCTACGAATTGGGTTCAGCTGCGATTAGTTTTTGGCGAGTGTGCAAGATGTGCTTAGATGTGTAATTCGCGCCCTATTTGAATATATCCAAGTGCGATCAGGGTCGGTGTTAGGCCAGGGCTGTAGTTAGACATTTTTGACATTTGGTTTTTTAAAAACAAACCGATGAACGTTATTTTTGATTATGTTTTACGTTGTTTATGTATATTTGCAACGTGCATGCGAATAGCCCCAAGCTATATCGCACGTAGGTTGTTTGGTGGATTAATCCAATTATTTCATTTTCTTATTTTTTATATACTTTATTTGTGTTTTGAATTCAATAGATTGGTGTAAGTAAATTAGCTTTGCTTATGCATTGTTTGAAGTCAGTTGCAGTTCGACAATACCGAGAGAACCAGATTTTTATTTTGGCAGATAGTGATCTTCCATAAGCCGCGGTCTTAGGTATTAAGAGAGTTTCATGTATACACTGAACTAGCTAAGGAATAAAAAGGGCAAATAAGTATTTAAATACTAAGGTCTATGACAAGTCTTTTTCAAATTTAACGTATCTATGAAGAAGTGAACAAACGACTCATTTGAAGATAGATAGATTATTATTAGTTGTTAGTCAAAACAAATTTATTTTGATAAGATTTATCGCATAAGTACATATGTTAGGCTTGTATACTTTAGAGGGGCTACAAAAACTACAAGTTACATTCAATGGATTTAATTTATATTAACTTTATAATAAATTATTTGCAATAAATACTACAAAATATGCTAAACGTGTACACAATTAAATTAAACACATAAATTAAGTTACAAATAGTGCGTACTATCTAAACATCTGAATTTTACATTTCGCACAATAATCTCCTCAGTGCTTCTGCTCGTAACTATACAGTGAGCTGCTAAACAATATAACGTTTACAGACGATATGTTGGTAATACCAAACACGAGTTGTAATATAACCTAGAGACATACATTGCTGAACTAAACAGGATAAATATACTAATATAGAGAAAATCAAAACAATAATCGCCAGCGAATACAGAAGCCACTGATTAACAATGAAGGCAGAAATTTAGAACAAGCAAAGATGAAAAAGCGGCAAAGGTAACTCTTTTTTGGAAAAAGGTAACTAACGAAAATGAAAGTGGAAATGTTGAAGAAAGTGGCCATCTCAATATTAATTTACGGTAGAGAATCATGAGCGAAAAAATAAGATAGGGGAAGAGAGAAGAACACAGACAGAAGGGAATGGAAGAAAATGCATAGGCAAGTGACAACTCATTGCCTTACTACATAATAAGTAGATAAGCGAAGGATTAAATAAGTAAAGAAGGTAAACAGTTGAATTGAAGAATCTTCTTCTTCTTCTTCCTCTTAATATAGGCTGAGAACCTGTTATTTCCACACATTGAGTGCGGTTTTATAAGCCATCTTATTGAAGAATCAAATTACCATAATTTATGAATTACCACTAGGATTCGCTTTGGGATTTTTTAATAAATACTGTGCTACTATTTTTTACTGTTTACTCTGACTAAAGCACAGAAAATAAATATTGGTTTACAGTTCTATGTTCTATGATCTATGTTTTGTGGTATTATACATATAATCAACAAGAATATAACACATTAATGGGCGCAATATACAGTTCTGTAAATCCCGTCCAATAGAAATAAAAATCTTGTTATGACTGAAAGTGTTTCAACATTGAGATTTAAAAAAATAACGAATCATTTGATGTGTTTTTATTTATTTATTAAGCATTTACATAGCACTCTTAGCCTATTCTTGTGCAGTACGTGAGTACTTGTAAGGTAACATCGAGAGATATCCAAAATGTTGAAATATTTGCTTTTATATACGAAAATTACAATCTTTAACCCTATATCAATGTGTACTAACCTAGATTAGATTATACAATAATCTTATTTGTAGTTACTTATTTGTAAATTCAAGATTACTGGAAATTTGAAGGAAGTAAAATTATCTAGTACTATTTTACTTTGCATTTTTGCTCTGGTAAATGTTTTATTATATGAAGTATATTGTATATATCAATACTGCTTAAAATTAATAAAGAAAATAATTAAACTGCATAATTTTAATTATTTTAAACGAAATGCTGGATCATTTTTGCCTAAACGGTTTAATTTACGTTGTAACTAAATAAGCGTTTCTATCGTATCGTAATAGCAAAGCGTGGGTGGTGTCACACACACGGCAAATGATGTCATGGGCCATTAATTTGGATGTTGATTTGTCACCGATCTTTACACAACTTTCTCGTAGCGGGAGCTATAGTTTAAACTGGTAAACATCAGTTTTATTCTTTGAATTGACGAGGACAATATTTGTGATCATGTCAACTAGTTTCAAACTGATATCTGCGACATATTGATCATATGAGCAAGGGCGTAGCCAGGGTTCCAGTTAGAGGGGGGCAAACATTTATATACACAATTAACTATTATTATTACATATTATTGTTCTTTACTTTTTTACAATTAGCAAAAAATTATAATTTAAATTAACTTTAGTTTTCGCAAACATTTTTAAGACTTTATCTTCGAGTTCTCCACTTTCCAGTATTATTTTTCTGTGTACACTCAACATACATAGTCTAGTAAAGCGGTTTTCTGATATTGTTGACCGCAACCAGATTTTCACTCTACGCAAAGCACTAAAGGACCTTTCAATAGTGCATGTTGTACATGGTTAAACCAAGGAAATGTGCAAAGCATATTTTAGTTAGGGAAAAGGCCTATTTTATTTTACTTCTGCTAGTTCCAACTCTTACAGTTGTTCTTTTCTAAGTTTTTATTTTGCCAGATATTGTACCACAGTTCCGCTTAATTGATAGAATTACTCAAATTATAGCAGCAATCCAAAAAGCTTTCGGTATTTTTGTAAGTTTTCAAATATCATGTTTGTTTCCCAACTTTTTTTTCGGAACAGAACGTGCACATACACACTAAAATATTGGAAGTGAAACAAATGCGCTAATTCCGCGACTACAGCTAGATTATGCCAGATATATTGATTAAGGGAAAAATGCGATTGAAGGTTTTTGCTACTGTGCCATGAATATTATCATGCAAGCCCATCATATACATTCATTAATTGACACTCATTGAATTTTGTTTTTTTTCAAAATAAAAGTATTTTTATTTATCATTTTCTCATTATTTGCAAACCACGCTATTGCCCCGGACATTGTTTAAAACCATTCGCGGCTATCACATTGTTCAGTTCATTGCACACATTTTTTGACACTGATATTTACATCACGAGCTGCACTTCTCCCAGAACTAAATAACAGTCCTGTTGCAACCTGTACAGCTCAATGGTATAGTATATAATGGATTGGGTCGTACGAGTTCTTTTTTCTCATTGGCTTTTAATTAAAATTAGAAGTATAACCTATTATAGTTCAGTTTTCAAATATCTTGTAGAATATTAAATGTAAAAGTGATTATAAATCAACGTCTTTTGCTCTTTAATTTTTTTAGGGGTGGGCAAATGCCCATCTCTGCCTCCCCCTGGCTACGCCCTTGCATATGAGTATAGCAGATGTGCCAGCTCACATACACAAGTGTTGTTAATCATTGATGTGATTTAAATAAACCAGTAATTTATACCAAGGACACGTTTTGAAAAATCAGATAATTGATCCTCTTTTACGTGGATGCGCAGTACGTACTGCTTTCAACATTTCACTCATAAGAAATAAGGTACTTACTTGAGAAAAGATCGATTGTGCATTTACACTAGTATTTCTATATTTACAAACATGAAATTGTATATTACGCAACAAGTTTAGAAAAGTGAGGTTTTCAGTATAACCACTTTTTAGTGTTGCGTATACTATTTTATCGCATTTTATAAGAAATGTAAAATATTAAATTTTTACATAAAAGTCACACTAAATGTCAAAACATAACCAAGCTGAACAGAACTCGTTTCAACGTACTAAAGCACAACAAGCAGCTCCAGTTGATGTTATGTGTTTGACAGTACTGAAGTGTATTGTTGGTGACACTGTAAGTCCATGTCAAATTTGATGTTAGCAGGTTAGGTTTTGTGTCAGTGTGTGTCAAAACTGACGCAAAACCTAACCTGCTAACCTCGAATTTGACATAGACTTACAGCGTTACCAACAATACACTTCAGTGCTGCCAAACGTACAACGAATCGCCGTTACTATGCAGAAAAGTGTTGCTAATGCAGAAAGATACCACATTTCGATTTTAAAGGTAGAAATGTAGTACATTACCAAAGGTAATGCAATAAATGATATTTTTAAAATTTTAAGTAGCATTCTGAACACTCACAGAGTTATAAAAATCACCTAGAGTTACAATAACTTTCTTTAAAATTTGCAAAGCATAGAGGATCATTTTTTCAAGTCCATAAGAATCTCCAACACTACAGCTGATAGGGAAATGGCGAAAGATTAAAAGAAATGCAAATCTATGAGCTTGATTTCACATTACCGCTGCTTATGAAAAGTTTACAGTTTACTCAATTTTTGCAACTAACTCAATTATACCTTTTGTTGTAACTTTATTTAATTTATTGTAAGCACATTGCTTTAGGTTCGGAGCTAATTTTTTCTGTATTTAAATCGATCTTCATGCATACATTTAACAGAATTGAGACGAAAAATTTCGTATTAGCGGTCTGTTTCATGTGACACGTGGTCACACAGACTTACTCGCAAGCACAAAACAGCCAAATTGCGTAACCAGGTATGTAAACAATAGTTTGCGTCCTCTCTCCATGGTGCTCCCACGTAGCAGAATATCTCGAAAGAGATGATTTTTAGGTGCACCGCCGGTGATGTATGAGTACCTGCAATACGGATGCTTATCCCATCTAGCTTCAACTCATGCAGTGTAAATTGCAACTGCGGTGGCCCCCCCCTCTCCCCCCCTCTCCCCCCCCCCCCGGCGGAAAAAGATCAACAAATGGAAATGAGCATCTCATGACTATCCAGGCACGCTCCTGGATCACTGAGAAAATAATTGATTATCAGATTAAGGGTTAGTGGTCATCTCGCCGAATGTCGGCTATTCCCAGGTACAGTAGTGCACTATCTGCAGTACTGATTGGACACCAACCCAACACTAAAATATTAAGCAACGACCAAAACAACAAAGCTTTCTACAATCAATGCAGTAATGTCAACAATGAAACCGTGTCCAACTCACCGGCACCATCGAACTACATAATACGTCTATTGCTAAGCTACTCAATCATTGACATCTATTATAGACCTTATTATTTTAAACTTTCGGTCAATCCACGTAATTATCACAAGTAACACTTCAAACATCATTCCATCACCGTGGTATCAAATTTCACATTCAAACACACACATGCACAGACAGCAACTGACATCTTAGCCCCGAGATTTCAAAAGCTACTCCTGGCCATTTAAAATAATTTTCGATTCGATTCGATAGAAACATTTAGAACGTAATATATTTCAGCTGTTGATTTATTCAAAGGCTTATAATCAGAAGTAATACTATAAGTACTTCGATGTTATCGGGTTATATGTCGATAACTTGTTGCACAATAATAAAAGAGTGTCAGTTTGGCAGGTTAAATAGTCCGAACGCGTCAGCGGGAGGATTATTCTGTTCGAAGTACGCATTGTATCCGATTTGATTATTTTTGAGTAAATTTTAATATTACGATCAAATAAATATCTTATTGGCAGCTCGATTTGTTTTTATTAACCTAGCTGAAAGTTATCTCAATGAAAATAACATCAAGTTGACAAAAGTTATGTATTGCGTCGTCTAATAAAGTTACTCTAGTATAATCGATTTTGTATAATCGAAATTATACAAGATAACTTAACTAAATTCAGTCTTCTGATTAGTTGAGATCGCTACGAAAAAATAATCATGAAAATACTAATAAATGAGAAACCGCAATATTTACAAATACAAAGTAAAAGGATGTTATAGTATACTACAGCAATTACCTGATTTATTTTTTATTTACTTTCTATTATTTTCAAACTGTGACATAAGACTTATTTTTGTTTAACAAAAAGTATAGCTGTCCATGATAACATCAAATATGTTTTCCTTGTGCAATATTATATATTGTGAGGTTATTTCGTCAACGATGAGAGGTATAAATTTGGCTGAATTGAAAAAAAAACATTTTGCATCTCTCAAATGCTACTATGGTTAACGTGAAAATTCTAGAATGTTTGATTTTTGTTTTTTCAATGTCATACCATTATCATGAACTATAGCTCAAAGCGGTTTTGAGACAAATCGAACCTGAACTCAAATTCCCGCAAACTGCAAGTAATTTTAGACTCAAGCCGCAAACTAAACAAACTCTAACCAGCTTCAAATCGTACCAAACAAACATTTAGGCTACATGAACGAATCGGAGGGTCGACTACCTACAGTGGAGACGATGTGCGGTTCTGTTGTATAATTAGCAAAAAAAGTGTTCAAATTAGCAGGCGGCGCCAAGGTGTCTTTTAATACAACTGATAAGTTCATGAGCTTAAGAGAACTTTTAAACTCACTAAGATTTGCGTAGTCACATTCGCTACGACCTAAAAGAAACTTCAGAAAGGTTTGTCACACAAATTTTTTGCATTAGCCATACACAAAACCAGAGTTAATACGAATAGGTTTATATTAATAAAGGTGATTCCGATAACTACAAGCATTCCCATGAACTACGAGTAGGACTAACGCTACATGCGAAATCGCAACAAACAAAAGGTACTCAAACAAATCCACTAGTGTAACACATAACAAAGTTAAACATTGCAATACTTACTAAGTCTCTGGGTACTAAGCTAGCAGGTTAAATTCGTGATCATTTACAAGGTTGCAGTAATGTCATTGACCCAACATAGCAGAAAAAAAGATAATAATATACCGCCACATACATAGAGACTTAATTTATTTCATAAATACACAAGTAATAACTGACGAAACTAGGATATGATGCAAAGCTAGCCGGTGAATACTTCCAGAACTGATGCGAGGCGGCACCGGTGCAAACAGCATCAATCAACAACAATCCTCGGCAAATACTTTCGGCAGACAACATCTTCTACCTAACAATCGGAAACTCAGCAATGCCTCTGAAAAACGGCCGTAAGCGAACAGCACACATTAGGATCTCCAACTTCAATTACTACAACGTCGGCTCCAAAATATACGAAATACTAGTACCCAATTATAATAATTAACACAAGAGAAGAAATGCACGCACAGACGCACACCTTCAGCTTCCGTCTTCAAAGCACGATACGAAACTTCGATACAAATACGTAATAAAATGCGATGGGTATGTAAAACACAATACCGTCTATAAATTATACCATACGAATCCGCGGTAACGCGAATAAGCACAAGGACACTATTTTACCCTTTCAAGTCCCAAAGTTGGGCAAAGGTTAATAACGAAGTAAATGCGTGCTAACGGTTCAAGGGACGCCAGCAAAAGAGAGAGAAATAAAGCGCGCGATTGATAAAACACGTTGTGCAAGTGTGCAAAAACACCAGCGAACAATTGAAGACGCCCAACAACGAATCGATACACCTCCAAGACTGCCAAATTGGTTCGATAACCTGGAAAAAGTAAGGCAGCAAAGCATTAAAACGGTGTTAGTATCAATTTCATGAAAGGAACAAAAAGAACATTAAAACGCCAGCAAAGCGTGGCATGTTTTAACCATAACAAAATATTTTATAGATCTTTAAAATTTCAAGATATTTATGGACTCCGATTTTAAATAGACCTAAAAGGTGTATACGGTGTCATTAATGGAGCTATGTTGTGTATGCGCCAAGTTTGATAAACTCAAACGTCTTCTCCCTGAATTATAGCAAACAAAAATGTAGAATCGTCCTCTCCCTTCTCCATTAAGTTATCGAACCCACTTTTAGATTATTGTGTCGGTTTTAATTATGGGTATTAGTGTATGTATTTTTTTAGGAAGAAATTGACAGCAATATGTACAAACAATTTAGCTGAACTTTAATATGTTAACCGATAAATAATATTACCTGCTACTACCTTAACCCCACGAATTTTAACAAGTTGACTATCTTGTTATAACAAACTAGGTATGAGATTATAAAACAACTTGAATTTCATATCTGAAATTACGAAATTAAAAGAAATCACCATTTTTTAGCATCTTTGATCTCACATTTAAAATCAGCAGCAAACGTTATAAGGCAGTAAGCAATGCAATCGGCGATTAGGTTCGACATTATCCTACCCCAATTCAATAGTTCCCCATTAAAGCTGCCAATCGAAAGATCGAAACACAAATCAACCTTTCAGAATATATCACGCTCATCTTAATAATGCAGTGCGAGTATGTACTAATCACTAATCGCTGTTCTTGTACAACTAGAACTGACTTTTAGAAGAAGATTGCCTCATAGAAATGCTTTTTCAATTAACGGAAAACATTCATGCGAAACGTTATTACCGTGCTGGCGTCCATTATAAGCTGTTTAGATGAGTTCATTGTATCGCCTAACTGATAAATGTACATTTACTGAAATCTATAGTATTTATTTCATCCAACCGGAACTTACATTAATCGATAGAGTGGCCATACATTTTCCAAATATTACGTTATTTTTTATTAAAAAAGTATAGTCTTAATAAAAAAAATAGAAACACCTTTGATGAACTTAACGTGGCAGAACTATTAAATCAAGCAAAAGCACTATAGGCTACTTAAAATTAATTTAAACTTAATGAATATACTGTATGTACACTGTCAGATTAACGAAACGGTAGGCCATGCTCGAAGTGTCTTTGACGAACCGCATGTCTTGAGATATTCTCATGGGGTACTTCACCTTGAAATACTTGAATTTGCTTGTCTTTGCGCCTCTTTTTCTCCTTCACATCTACCCTGGAGTAGCAACTCTTCTTGCTTCCTACAACACCCATGAATTTCGCCGCTGCCTGAGGTCGAAGCCGTGAATGATAAAAGACCGAATTTGAATTGTGCATGACATGAATAATTACTAGTAAATTACAACGAAGTTAAGGTAGCAAGCTCGCCTTCGGCGAATAGTTTGGGCTTTCATTTTGCCTTGATTTCTATTTGCTTTATTCAGTGTGCATTCTGCGCAACTATAGGGATGTCAGAAGCTATTGAAATTATAAACTTACGTCATCGCACGCATATTATATTACGCCACTGTGGCGTCACCGGTTAAGTTCAGCTGATAATTCGCACTAAGTACTTTTAGACTGTTCTTCCAGAGATTGCTGTAACTTGAACCCAGCTAGCGCTATACTAGTTAAAACGAATCGAGTAATTGATTTATTAGTTGTTATTTATTTCACATATTATCTACCTTGTGTAAAGTTGAAAACAGACTGTGCTCTCTTCGCACAAAGCATAGTGTATTTTTAGGAACTGGAGGAAAACTTTGACTTGTTCAGACCAATTTTTTAAAGCCAAGAAAAGAGCGTGTCATGTTGGAAGGTTTTCCGTTTATAGCACGTTGCGTTTTTCAGCTTCCCGGATTGTCCTGTACGTTTTCTATAAGACTCTATTTTGACATTTAGTCAAGCATAAATACAGAATCATCGTTTCCTCCTCCACTGAACTATCGGAGCCACTGTTGGCTTTTTGCGGCATCTTGCATTGGTTCTAGACTGCAAGAAAAACGGAGAGACGATACAATGTGAAAACGACAAGAGAACCACACTGTTGAACACTGTATATAAAATATTACTTGGAACTTTAACGGAAAACAAATTACAAGAATACGCTGAAAATGCAATTAAGGAATATAAGTGTGGTTTTTGTAAAAACCGATGTGTGATGGAACTGGTTCTTGTACTAAAAGAAATTCAAGCTACAAACATTGACATTTTATACTGTTTGATTTTGAGAGGGCATACCAAGCGGTAAAAGAACTGAAAATAGCAGTGAAACTAGTTAAATTAGTTGATGCGACAACAAAAAGGTCTATGAATGTTATAAATATTGGGCTTTTGTCTACAACCATTTATATCTTACAATCAGAAAAAGTAATCAAAAAAGCTGGGATTAACACAAACGATTTATAAAAACTAAAAGCCACCTTACCTTACGCCATTAATACAGCTATATTAGCAGAACCACATATGGAACTCCAAAGAAGACAGAGAAGTCGGCACAGACAATATGCTAATCATTCATAAACCAAGGAAAAAGGTATTGTGATAAGCAAAGCAAGAAAAGGTTAGCAGTAGAGTCTACAACAGAAAAATTCAGCTCAAATTATACAATGATAAAATAATAAAAAACAGTTCATAACTTTATACATCTTGGTGCACTGATAAAAGTTACCACTATAAAAAACCTAACCAGTAAATGGAATTCTTATGCAGAAACAAAAAACAAGAATTTTATAATTAATATACTATTGTGAAATTCGCAGTAGAAGTGTATGACTGCAAAATGTAGACATCGAATCAAGCGAATCGAGAAAAACTTGTAAAGCAATCCCGAAAAGAATTTTTGAAGAAAAAATAGAGAAAAGGTGGGAATTGGGAAACAACAAAGCTCTAATACAACTATATAGAGAAACTAACATAACCGCGTTTATGAGACACGGAGAATAAGTTGATCATCACATATCGAACTACTGGAAGTCATTAAAACAACAAAACATATGCCAAAAGTTAATCAAGGAAGTATCAGTGTAAACTTTTGAATTTGTGATATTTTCGGCATGGAAACTTTTGCGCTGATCAAGTTAAAATTTAGTCAAATTATTAGTTTTCTCAAGTGCAAACTTTATGGGCGGCATCATAAGACAAATGCCCGATTTATTATTTGAGCGAATACAGAAAAAGAACTGCATAAATCAACATATATTGTTCTTCATATGTACAGAGTAACACCTTTTAAAATGAGGAATACTTATACAAATTATCTACATGAAATAACAAATAAAGAAACCCTTTGGCGGTAGCCTCTCGAACACCACGTCGGGTAAACAGCCGATTCAGCGTTCTCCGGGACGGTGGTGTGTGTGTGGCGGCAACTGGAACTAGATAATTGATATTCCTGAGGCTGTTTGAGATTTTCGTGAACATTGACTCTTACCAATAAAGTAGAACGATTAAATGGCGACTCGAATCAACAACGTCGATGCAGTTATTTTAAGAGCAATCAACACTTTTGCGAGTATTTTAATGTTTGCGCATCATTTTTGCGCCAGGGCTTGTATTTGGCCAATCTACGCAGCTGGAGAAGCAGCGGACAAGACGGGCTTTTACCTTGAATGGCAATTCAGCCAGGCACGCGAATGCCGCGGTCTGGCGGATAGTCTCTTGGTTTGCGGTTTCCGGGATCCTGCAGGAGGCTACAGGTTTGCCTGGAGAAACTGTAAAACCTTCGCCTTGGGAAGAAGGGAAGATTTTTGATCAAGTCTAGTTTGCCTTTTTATGGTGTTGGTGGCAGGGCACGTATATTACGGCATTGCAATATTCTATAAGGCAAGGCTACCGTCCAGGTACCGAGACTGGTTCAGGGTACTAAGGCAGTGTGTGTGTGTGTGTGTGTGTGTGTGTGTGTGTGTGTGTTTCGTCGTTTTAGAGCAGTAGGATTGCCACAGAGAGCCATATTGACGTGGAGCTCCGAAATATCGATGTAGAAGAGATGAGAACCGTCTCCGGAAGTTTAGATATAGGTTCTAAGTTGATAGCAGGGTAGTGTTGCCATGGAAGAATCGACTAGGCTTAGAAAAACGGTTTCATCAGGGTACTGTTTCTATCGAAAAATCGACTAGGTTCCGAGGAGCGGATTTATGGGAGGTTCTTATGAGAAAGGCTCCGGGCTTGGAAGTCACGGACGGGCGGTTTTAGGAGGACAGACATCTGGGTTGCATTGGCGAGTTTGGAACGGTGAACTCAACTCTCCTTGCAGAGGTGAACCATCTTGCCTATATACCTCTTTCTGACGGAATATCGAGATGTTTTGCCTTCTGGGCCGCCTTGGGGGAAACTGAGTTGTAATGACATGTTCGGGCGTACGTGATTAACGAAACGTTTTGCATCCTAAGTATGAAGTCTAATTTAATTTAATAATAATCTACCCGATCTGTTGCTACTTCATTACACCTTTGCGATAACCTCCAGTAAATCCTATAAAGATGTCAACCTCACAACTTTCAAAAACATATCTTATGAAAAGTCTTGCTTTCAGTCACGTCTTCAAACTCAAACATATCTTTTTTCTTCCTTTTACGATAAAGGAAGTAAGTATTGGATTTACCCCAAAAATTCGAAATTGAGTTTTCAACAGATCTTCACGTTTTAAAGTCCCCTGAACCCAAAAAAACATGTTTTTGTTCATTGCTCTGTCTGTCTGTCTACCAGTCTGCCTGTGAACACAATATCTCAAAAATAAAAAAGGTATTGCGTTGAAACTTCATATATAAGTTTTGTGTAGATAAAACAGCAAGTTTTTGAAGAAAATAGCATAATCCGAAGTAGGTGTTTACTCTTGTGATTTTTCAGTTTTTTTCGATTTTTTCAAAAACAGCTCTAACAAGTTTTTTTTAAACTTTACATTTTTATTAAATTTTTATTGTGTATTGATGTGAGATAGGTGACTTTCCAGTTAAATACTTCTACAATGGGTTTCTTTTGCTTTCTTTTCTATTTTTTTATTAACTCCTATTTTAAATAGAAAACCCGCTATATTATTACATTTTTAAATTTAGCTTAACATTTTAGAGAAAATTTGTCTGTTCAACTAACGCTCTATTATGTACCGTTTTTGTAGAATTTGTAATTTTTGAAAATTTTTGACAAATGGTTAAACATTAAAAATAAAATGTTTGGCTTAATTATAAGATCACTGTAATAGTATATTTCAAACCAAGGTAAGAAAGTGCACTCTTGCATACCGAGCGCAAAGTTTATAAACCGAGCCGAAGGCGAGGTTTGTAATTGCGCAAGGTATGCAAGAGCACTTTCTTAACGAAGTTTGAATACTATTTTTTTCCTAGCCGGCCTCAGTGGAGCAAAATTTGACACTATAAAAATAATTCAACAGACTGTTAAAGTTGTTAAAGGTGACTATATCCTACAAAATATGCAGCATGTTTTCCGATTTTATGCTGTTCTCAAAATGTTTCTAAACAGTTTTATTCATAAGTAACTCTGAAAACTTAAAAATTTTGTCGTTAAAAAATCGCTTTACTATTTATACTTTTTGAGGTTATGTCCACTGAGGTCAAACTGTCAAAGCAGTTTTGGTTGGATTAAAAAATAAAGCGCGATCGCGCAAGGTGATTTTTAGCCTCTCCTGTCGTGAGTACGCATGCGCGAGATGCTAATTTAATTCCTTCGAATGAAGGGCCACTCACGAGGCCACTTAAGGTTCGTACTTACGTGCATCAAAAGGATGTGAACAGTCACAGAATGCATTCCTAATTCCTGGTATAACCAGACTGTAACACAAGTCATAAAG
>CALNHX010009817.1:0-46046 GCA_940337035.1 Agriotes lineatus
CACAAAACTCGTTCCAACGTCAATTTTTGTTAGGTTGAAATTTGATTGAAATATTTAAATTTGACAAAGTGACATTTTCATTCAATTACACTTCATACTATCGTATGGAACTTTGGTTGTAGGCTTGTAGATAAAGCGATTTGGCTAATTTGGTTGCAGGTTTACACTCATGACCGCTCGATTGATGACCACGTAAAGAATGCCCCTGATCATGTTTATATTTACTTCTGTCCTATTGCATCAGTGGAGGATTTATGGACCCCCCAACCTGCCAATTGGAATCCTCTGTCATTGTGTCCTCCAAGGTTTTGCATCAGCAAACGGATTTATGGTGACATGTCAGAATGCTACAAAGCGTGTTCATTTTCAGTACTTGCGTTAATTGCTATGTCTTCACTGGAAGTTTCTATGTGCTTCATCCTTTAACCCATTTCGTGGCGGTTATTTATTGCCACTGTACACGGCAGTTTTTCAAATTGTATTTAATTTTAAGACTGGTTTTTTATAACTTGCCACAATTATCATACAGTATCTAGTTAGTTACTAAATGTATCATACACTGTAAGAGCAAGATTATTTACTGGCTCATTATAAAAATTTTCATAAACTTCACGGCAGCTTTGAAAGAGTTTTGTGAACAAACAGATATCTATTGTTCTAATTTCTAGAATTTTTTCAAAATCTGGCTTAATGTATAATTATTTTTGGAAAATCTATGGTTACGGTTCTGCCCATTAATGCAGCATTTGTTGCAGTAGAAAATAGAGGCCTATCAAGGGGGTCCAGTGGTGGTGGTCCCACAGCACGGAAACGCTCCATCACACAGGTACGGGGGAACATGGGAAAAACTCAAAAATTTCGATTTTTTTAAACTTTAAAACCCTAAAATGTTCTACTCGTCACGGTAAATCAAGTTTAAATTTATACTTTTCAAAATGTCGGATTTCTCCCTGTTCTGTCTCGTTTTAGGGTGTTACAGGTATTTTTTAACATTACCTAACCTAACCTTACTTTACTCAATCTAACCTAACCTAACCTAGCCTGGCCTGGCCTAACCTACACTAAATTAATCTGACAACAATTGAGGTGTTCCAGGTATTTTTTAACACAATCTAACCTAACCTAACCTAACCTAGCCTGGCCTGGCCTGGTCTGGCCTGGCCTGGCCTAACCTAACCTAGCCCAACCTAACCTACACTAAATTAATCTGACAACAATTGAGGTGTTGCAGGTATTTTTTAACATAATCTAACCTAACCTAACTTTACCCAATCTAACCTAACCTAACCTAGCCTGGCCTGGCCCAACCTAAACTACACTAAATTAATCTGACAACAATTAAGATGTTGCAGGTATTTTTAACATAATCTAACCTAACCTAACTTTACCCAATCTAACCTAACCTAACCTAGCCTGCCCTGGCCCAACCTAACCTACACTAAATTAATCTGACAACAATTAAGACGTTGCAGGTATTTTTTAACATAATCTAACCTAACCTAACTTTACCCAATCTAACCTAGCCTGGCCTGGCCCAACCTAACCTACACTAAATTAATCTGACAACAATTAAGATGTTGCAGGTATTTTTTAACATTATCTAACCTAACCTTACTTTACCCAATCTAACCTAACCTAACCTAGCCTGGCCTAACCTACACTAAATTAATCTGACAACAATTAAGGTGTTACAAGTATTTTTTAACATAATCTAACCTAACCTAACTTTACCCAATCTAACCTAACCTAACCTAACCTAGCCTGCCCTGGCCCAACCTAACCTACACTAAATTAATCTGACAACAATTAAGACGTTGCAGGTATTTTTTAACATAATCTAACCTAACCTAACTTTACCCAATCTAACCTAGCCTGGCCTAGCCCAACCTAACCTACACTAAATTAATCTGACAACAATTAAGATGTTGCAGGTATTTTTTAACATTATCTAACCTAACCTTACTTTACCCAATCTAACCTAACCTAACCTAGCCTGGCCTGGCCTAACCTACACTAAATTAATCTGACAACAATTGAGGTGTTCCAGGTATTTTTTAACACAATCTAACCTAACCTAACCTAACCTAACCTAGCCTGGCCTGGCCTGGTCTGGCCTGGCCTGGCCTAACCTAACCTAGCCCAACCTAACCTACACTAAATTAATCTGACAACAATTGAGGTGTTGCAGGTATTTTTTAACATAATCTAACCTAACCTAACTTTACCCAATCTAACCTAACCTAACCTAGCCTGGCCTGGCCCAACCTAAACTACACTAAATTAATCTGACAACAATTAAGATGTTGCAGGTATTTTTAACATAATCTAACCTAACCTAACTTTACCCAATCTAACCTAACCTAACCTAGCCTGCCCTGGCCCAACCTAACCTACACTAAATTAATCTGACAACAATTAAGACGTTGCAGGTATTTTTTAACATAATCTAACCTAACCTAACTTTACCCAATCTAACCTAGCCTGGCCTGGCCCAACCTAACCTACACTAAATTAATCTGACAACAATTAAGATGTTGCAGGTATTTTTTAACATTATCTAACCTAACCTTACTTTACCCAATCTAATCTAACCTAACCTAACCTAGCCTGGCCTAACCTACACTAAATTAATCTGACAACAATTAAGGTGTTACAAGTATTTTTTAACATAATCTAACCTAACCTAACTTTACCCAATCTAACCTAACCTAACCTAACCTAGCCTGCCCTGGCCCAACCTAACCTACACTAAATTAATCTGACAACAATTAAGACGTTGCAGGTATTTTTTAACATAATCTAACCTAACCTAACTTTACCCAATCTAACCTAGCCTGGCCTAGCCCAACCTAACCTACACTAAATTAATCTGACAACAATTAAGATGTTGCAGGTATTTTTTAACATTATCTAACCTAACCTTACTTTACCCAATCTAACCTAACCTAACCTAGCCTGGCCTAACCTACACTAAATTAATCTGACAACAATTAAGGTGTTACAAGTATTTTTTAACATAATCTAACCTAACCTAACTTTACCCAATCTAACCTAACCTAACCTAACCTAGCCTAGCTTAGCCTAGCCTGGCCTGGTCTGGTCTGGCCTGGCCTGGCCTTGCCTAACCTAACCTAGCCCAACCTAACCTACACTAAATCAATCTGACAAAAATTGAGGTATTTTTTAACATAATCTAACCTAACCTAACTTTACCCAATCTAACCTAACCTAACCTAGCCTGGCCTGGTCTAACCTAAGCTACACTAAATTAATCTGACAACAATTAAGGTGTTGCAGGTATTTTTAACATAATCTAACCTAACCTAACTTTACCCAATCTAATCTAACCTAACCTGGCCTGGTCTGGCCTGGCCTAACCTAACCTAGCCCAACCTAACCTACACTAAATTAATCTGACAACAATTAAGGTGTTGCAGGTATTTTTTAACATAATCTAACCTAACCTAACTTTACCCAATCTAACCTAACCTAACCTAACCTAGCCTGGCCTGGCCTAACCTAACCTAGCCCAACCTAACCTACACTAAATTAATCTGACAACAATTGAGGTGTTGCAGGTATTTTTTAACATAATCTAACCTAACCTAACTTTACCCAATCTAACCTAACCTAACCTAGCCTGGCCTGGCCCAACCTAACCTACACTAAATTAATCTGACAACAATTAAGATGTTGCAGGTATTTTTTAACATGATCTAACCTAACCTTACTTTACCCAATCTAACCTAACCTAACCTAGCCTGGCCTGGCCTAACCTAAACTAAATTAATCTGACAACAATTAAGGTGTTACAAGTATTTTTTAACATAATCTAACCTACCCTAACTTTACCCAATCTAACCTAACCTAACCTAGCCTAGCCTGGCCTGGCCTGGCCTGGCCTGGCCTGGCCTGGCCTAACCTAACCTAGCCCAACCTAACCTACACTAAATCAATCAGACAACAATTGAGGTATTTTTTAACATAATCTAACCTAACCTAACCTAGCCTGGCCTGGTCTAACCTAAGCTACACTAAATTAATCTGACAACAATTAAGGTGTTGCAGGTATTTTTTAACATAATCTAACCTAACCTAACTTTACCCAATCTAATCTAACCTAACCTGGCCTGGCCTGGCCTGGCCTAACCTAACCTAGCCCAACCTGACCTAGACTAAATTAATCTGACAACAATTAAGGTGTTGCAGGTATTTTTTAACATATTCTAACCTAACCTAACTTTACCCAATCTAATCTAACCTAACCTAACCTAACCTAGCCTAACCTAACCTACACTAAATTAATCTGACAACAATTAAGGTGTTGCAGGTATTTTTTAACATAATCTAGCCTAACCTAACTTTACACAATCTAACCAAACCTAACCTAGCCTGGCCTCGCCTGGCCTAATCTAACCTAACCTGGCCTGGCCTGGCCTAACCTAACCTAGCCCAACCTAACCTACACTAAATTAATCTGATAACAATTGAGGTGTAGCAGGTATTTTTTGACATAATCTAACCTAACCTAACTTTACCCAATCTAACCTAACCTAGCCCAACCTAACCTACACTAAATTAATCTGACAACAATTGAGGTGTTACAGGTATTTTTTACCATAACCTAACCTAACTTAATGAAAATTACATCAGAGTACTCTCTGTTCTGTTTGGTTTTGGGGCATTACAGGTATTTTTTAAACCTAACCTAACCTAACCTAGTTGCATAGCCGCATGCTCCAAGGACTGGAAAACAGTCTCAAAAGGTAAGCAACCCCTATATTGGTAGTAGAATCGCAACAAGCCGTGCCTTGGAGAACTAGTTAAGCCATCGGTCCCGGTTGTCATTTCGGTGACAGTCATTAGGTAACGTAACAAGCGCTCGCACAACCTGAAAACTCTTGACACCTACCACAAGCCATATGATACAAACAAACAAACCTAGTCCAACCTAATCTAACTTAATTTAATCTAATCACATCGAAATGCTCCCTGTTCTGTCTGGCTTTGGGGCATTGCAGGTATTTTTTTAGCCTAACCTAACCCACCCCAATCTAACCTAACGTACTCCAATTTAACCTAACGAAAGCTAATTTGTAAATAGCTTAAACCTAATCAAACCACGATTTTCATTCTTCAAATCAAACAAATATTCAAATTTATTTTTCAGCGGGAAAACTAGAATTACGAAGTGTTGCATTTAAACCTTGTTGCTCTCAACGCGGAGATTATTTTAGAATTTTTACTTTTTCCCAAGTGAACACCCAACCCCAGTACCTCTGCAAGGGGGCATGAGACTACCACCACTAGAATCCCTTGAGGACCCTCCGTCTCCTAGTGGAACAATTGCTGGTTAAGGGGCAGGACCATAACCATAGTATAGCCTTATTTTTCATAATGTTGGCAACTCTGCTCAACACAACATTTAATAATGCTCGTATTTAAAAGTAATAACGAAAGAAAACCTTATACCATTTCAAATTTCTCGGTAACAATATTTAAAATAATATTTTTAAGCAAAAATATAAGGAATAATTGCAGATGCAAAGTATACACCAAAATCGAAACAAAAGCACTTTTAGAAATGACGCAAAGCACACCTAACCTCAAATTGTAAATCGTTGTGGTCATACCTGATTTCTTAGTTTTACTCTCCTTAGAAATGCGTCTGTCTATGGAGGAGGACTCTGAGCTGTCTAAGGCATCTCCGGAATCCGGTGTGTTTCCTGTGGAGTTGGCGGGGGATGAACCGTCACTCAGTAGACTTAAGTCGCCTGATCGAGGCTCCGAATTCACCATCGACCAGGGACGTGGTTTAGGTGCAATTGGCGGGGCTGCTTTCATTTTGGGATGGGTTAGAGAATCTGTATCGTCTATAACATATACAATGTTGGTAAAAGTAGGAGAAACGGGTTTTTAAAAAAATGTTATCAATGAAAAAGTGGGGTTAGAATTACATTTTAAACTAAATTTAAAGTAGCAAGTTGATAGTATGGAAATTATTGTAATTACATATCCACGTAGCTATGTTACATCAAGATCACGAATGTAATTATTCTAATAATACACAGGTACACATAAAACATTAATAACCTACAAAAACTTAACTTTGGAAAGTTATTGCAATACATGACGCACAGTAACCAAAACCCATAAAAACATACAAAAACACAGATACAAAACTTATATCGACTGCTAAAAGCGAGTCCTACTGCTTTAATTTTTTAATTTTTCACTTTCCATAAAGTGAGGTTAGAATATCGACGAGCTAAATTTTCCATTCATTCAAGCTTTTGTGCAGCGTTACAACTTTTAACAAAATGAGCGACTTCCATGCTATAGTAATTAAAACCCTTTACAATACCTGTTTTAGTAGAACTGTCAGGAGAAATGCCCTTAGAGAGCGTGCTACTGGGCGAGGAATGGTCTAAAGGAATGTGCGTTTCGGCAGCGATGCTGCCATCACTGCTCTCTCTGGAAATAAGGCTGTCCCCAGTGAGCCGCCGCGCCAGAGGGGACGAGACATCCGAGTTGCTCTTGCGCGCCGTCAGGGGCGAGTACTTCTCCAAGTTATCACTGGATCTCGACCGCGGCGTTGGATTCAAAAGCCCTAGAAATCACCGTAACTTTCACACGGAATCTACGTAGCAGCCCAACATGCCTTTCAAATGCGGCGAGTTCCTGCTCAGCTTAGGAGTCTTCCTATCGTCGCTAAGAACAGGCGAGGCGAAGTCATGGTTCGGGCTTCCCTCGGCCTGAAAGGAGCTGCAGTCATCGGAAGTGGGCGTGACCGAGCCCGGCCTGAAGAACGTGTCCAGGCCCTCGCCCAGGTCTGGCGTGTCTGTGGACTCGCCCGGCCGCAGCAGCGGGCGAGTTGGTGCTCTTGTTTTTGCTCGGCGAGGACGACCTACGATTAATTTATCCATTTACTTGAGCGGAGTGTTGCTTAAGACTCGAAGTTATGAAAAAGTCAAAAAAGAATGCGCATTAGTTATTAACAATTGTTTGAAGTGGACGTGCAAGTGGTACCAATAGATAAAACCAAAAATCAACCTTTGACTAGATGCTGCAACTGGTGGGTAGCATTAGGGAGCTCTGTGACGGAGTCTTCCTCTTCGGAATTGCGAGGAATCGAAGGTAATAAACCGGGAATGTCATCCGCAGATAATCCTTCGACGCTATCAACAACAGACTTGGGCCTGAGCTTGCGCCCGTGCAGACTTTTCCGTTTTATAGAGAGATGAGGAGTGGCCTGCAATAATACTGTTCGTATAATATTGGAACACCTTGCAAGTATTTAATCGTTCGTGGCGAAGTCAGGACTAATATTAAAATAAAGTTCAAGGCAAAATCTGCAATACTTCCCTACCGCCACAAGGGATTGTCGGGATTCAATCTTAATTATCAGCACTACAGCTAATGTCATAATCACTCATCCACACAGTTGCAGTAATTTATAGTAATCAATTAAAAAATCATACAATTATATTTCTACACCAAAAAAGCATTATAAAAAAAAATTCTACCATGCTACTAGTACAAAAAACTAAATTCACAACAACTATTTATACAGTATCAATTCATATAACTGTCAATCGTTTGCAATTTATACTTACTAAATTTAAATATTCCAATTTCTGCGGGGATGTAAAAAATAAACATGAAATTAACAATTATGCAAATATATATAACATATAGTCTAAGAGCCGGCTGCAATATGGCCTCCGTGTCTTTATCGAGGTCAAAAGCATTGTAACGCTAGCTTCTGCATAAATTTTAGTTATACATTAAAAATGTCATCGCCTAATCGAGAGTTACATCTATCCAGCGCTCGGTTCTACGATAATGCAAAGGCACCCGTTATGCGCGAAGTCACACTGAATGAAAAACGGCGCCGCCTCCCACTCAATGTTCCCCAAAGCCGCTGTACCTAGTGATGCAACCGAAAAAAAAACCGTTCGTTTTTTTTAAAAAAAACCTTTTTTTTTTGTAAAAAAAACCAAGTGGTCTGGTTTTTTATTTAAATGCGTTTTTTTCAAAATTAAAGTGTAGTGAATAACAACAAGTAATTTGTTTGGAAAAACAAAAAACAGATATTTTTAAATAAAAATAATACATTTCGTAGGTAAAGTGAATTATAGAATTTATAATAACAAAAAAAAGCAAATATTTCTAAAGAAAAATAGCCAAAGTGGTTTTCAGGGTGTTACGAAAGTCGACGGAAAAATTTCTGGGGGTGAATCCTTGGCCCAAAATATGATGATTTAACTCAACGTACCTATATACAAAGTTGCTTAGGTTAGCCGCTAGAGGGATTTAAAGATGATTAGCTTTTTTTAATTTTTTCAAATAAGTCGAAAAATCTTTGATGGATTTTATTCATTTTTTGGCCATGCGTTTTTACCAGTAAACTTAAGCTTTTTGTAGAATAAACGCTAATTTCGAAAATTACAGAATGTTTAAAAATTTTGTCACAATTAATTATCCATCCATATTTTTTAACCCCCTGTATAATCACTACCAATTTTTTTGTGGATAGCTACTTTAATTCAGAAGCTATTTCCTCTCTTAAAAAATTTTAGTTGGGTAAACGGTTTAGCCACAAAAAAATATTTTCTAAATCCCTACAAGCCTGAATCAGTAATTTTAACTTAACACTAGGCTTGTAGGGATTTAGAAAATATTTTTTTGTGGGTAAACCGTTTACCCAACTAAAATTTTTTAAGAGAGTGAATAGCTTCTAAATTAAAGTAACTGTCCAGAAAAAAAAATGGTAGTAATTATACAGGGGGTTAAAACATTTAAAAAAGCTAGTCGCTTTAAATAATTGGGGACCTGCGTTCGAAGGAATAATGGGTAGAGTGCTTGCCATATCTCAGCGACCCTGCGCACTGATCGAAATTCTGTAAATACGCCATAAGCAAGGCTACAGACCAACCTGAAAATATCATTGCAATTTTGCTGCGTTTCATATCGTTTGCTATTTTCGTACTTATAAGTTAGTTTTAGCGTTCTTTATCTACTTATATTTCCGTTTATTATAAAAAACAGTTTTATTAAAGAAACACGAAATATTGACACAACCTATTTTAAATTTCGCGCCTGCAAGCTAGCCTGATGTTTTTAGGTTGTACTGAAAACACCATTTGGGCGTCTCGCTCTACAGTCTTCTCCTTTACTCCACTGCGCATTTGTGGTCGCTGAGATATGGCAAGACCTCTAATAATGCGGCTGTCTAATGCGTGATGCTCAACACATCACCACGTGTCATGAATTTGACACGCGACAGCCGGGCATGAGAGCGAGGATACGGAAGCTCTGACGTTCCGCCTTGCAGGCCAAGCTCCTTCATGGGGTGTTAGTGCCTCACCATTATTATTATTAATAATTTTTAAAGCCCTCTAGCGGCCAAACTAAGCAACTTTGTATATAGGTAAGTTGAGTTAAATCATCATATTTTGGGCCAAGGATTCACTCCTAGAAATTTTTCCGTCGACTTCCGTAACACCCTGTAGAAATTATAATAATGCAGAAATTACTCGCTAACAGACATGGCTGACTCCTCAACTGACTCGGAGTCAGTATTCATGCAGTTTACGTCGCCATGTTACTGGCTGATGACTCTGATGAATCGCTAACGTAACTTGATTCGTCGATCAGGTCGACAGTTTCAGAGCTGGGGCCAGCTTAAAGCAACTTCCAATAGGGGTGGGTACCTACCAAAACGTGCCGCCAATTACAAAAATGAATAAAAAACAAAAAAAAAACAAAAAAAACCGTTTTTTTCTGTTTTTTTTCTAGGTTTTTTATTCAATTTAAAAAAAACGCGTTTTTTTACATCACTAGCTGTACCGATAAAGCCGCCTGGAGAGTATATAAAAAGACTTCGCGACCAGTTTACTTCACTTGAGTCCACCGATCCTGACCAGTCCCACTTGAGTCTCTGGACTTCCCTTCTCCCAAAACCTCCCCTAGCATTAGAATGTGGCTGTGTCTTTCGGTCTGCTAACGTATCCACCTGAAATCCTCCCCAACCTGGGCATTACAATGTGGCTGTGTCTTTCGGTCTCCTAACGTATTCCCGGTTAACTTAAAACCCCAGGAATATTATAATTTATTCATAACATGACCTGTAGGAACCATCGGGCATTTAAAGACGACCTCCTGGAAATCGAAGCCCGTCTCTCGAGTCCGAATGCAGAAAAACAATAAACAATTCACCGCCAGCGAACGCCGGGCTGTCAAACCTGTTCTGCCCGCTTAAATAAGCGAGTTCCACCAGGTCAAATTTCACGGCACTGTCACTTTGGGAACAACACCTAGCCATCCTGAAGCACCAGCACATCCCGCACTAGCCCATCAGCACCCTCAAAGTCACAGGTATCTTCCAAATCTCCTTAATTTCTGCGTATAATTGCAGAGCACTAAATGTAAACAAAGCTGCTATCTGAAGGCCGCATCATGGACATTTGACATACACGGTCGAAATTTATACTTCACTCCAGGTCGAATGCTACCGCCATCAACCCGTGAAAAAACCACCGAAAATTAACCTTTTTAAAATTTGTCAACAGAAAAAATCCGGCCCACCTGGTGTTTCGTATTCATCTTGAAACAACCTTTGCAGCCGGCTCTCCTACTAATATTGCACACATAATTAGAGTGTGATTTTCGTGCAATTCATGGGTTTCCAGATATTTAGACGTCCTATGTTAGTATAGCTTATTACAATTTTACACCTGTTTAGTAGGGGTTTACAGTTACCCTGAACAAACTCCTGATGGCTCTAAGTCACGATAATCAAAAAATTACTAACACAGGCTGTAAGAATGCCTTAATTATTTAAAATTTCATGTCGTCTTGTTTTTAAATGTAAACTCTTGCAATATTTAAAGATGACGGTGTTGTCATTCAATACCAAAAAGCCAGTAGTTCAAAGTAACCCAATCACCATAAAATTAAAGTCTGGAAAGCAACTTTACCAACCATTGGAGAATGATCGGACTGGTGGCTACTATCAGTGATGGAGACGTCGCTGGCACCGTGCCTGGATGAATCTGAACTGCTGAGGCGAGACCTTCTTGGTGGCGAATCGAGATGAAGCCCAGAGGTATCGCCCACCAAAATCTTGTAGCTTCTCAGCAAGGCGTCTTGGACTTCATCGACAATCTGCTCGGAAATTTGAATTGCCATGGATGAGCTCACCTCTCTGAAATCATGTGAAAGTAATTGAAAATTAATAAATTGGCACAATTTCTAAAAAATTACTAATAACCAGGAAGGTATGACACAAGGGAACAATTATCAAAATGTCTATTTTTTCGATATGACACTCACCTAATTTTGGCTAAAATATCGATACCAGCTTGTTGCTTTATGGTGACGCCGATGAAATCTAAAGGAATTTGATTCTTGTTTCTACAGTCTTTCTTAATATCTTGCACTACCGGATTTTCTCGAAGAACATACGGACAAAGTTCCTTGCAGGATTTCAACATCTTCTCTACGGTATTCTAAAATATAAGTAAAAACGTGCCACAGTTAATAATCTCAAATTATTTCAATATAAAGATTAAGATTATAAATTACAACACTGATTTTCAATCTAAATAAAAACCGGAGAGCTCAAGGTGTTTTATTTATTAACATAAAAGCTAGAGACAGGCACTAGCCCCAAAAGAGCGCCATTAAATAATAGCAAAAGTGCTAAATTGTAAGAAACTTAGATTAAAAATTTAGAATTAATAAAAACCACAAGATAAATTTAAGAGATACATATAATAATAATGTTGTAACGAGCCTGATTTGCTGTAACGGGCCTGATTCATTTCACCGGAGTTTCTTTTTATTTAAACAAGCTAGAGTAAAGCTGAACTGTAACTTTCCATATTATAGCAATTAGATTAAGAACGCATTATGTATTTAAAATTCGCACTATGTGAACTCGCATGCTCAGCTGTAAGGCACACCGGATGCAGCTATTATTAGAAACGGAAGACGCGTCAATTTGCGGTCTTTTGTGCGAAAGCAAGACATTAACGTTCAAGTTGTCGCAGCGAATGGAGGTTCGTCAACGTAGCGACCAATGCTTGAGATTGGTGGTACAACAGTACAGCGAACTGTTGCATGCCAAGACAGCAACTAAAGAGTGCTGTCGGGGTTAACGTTAGAGCCCCGAGAGTGTAGTGCAACCTTGGAAAGCAGCACCAAGGTCCATATAATTCACAGCAGAAGGAAGCTACAGCGACGTCAGGGTTCAACAACCGAGTTGAGTAGTTAAAGTGCTACTGCCATTAGTGAGAGGTCAGATTCAGGTTTTTGCGTGCAGCACAGGAGAAAATCAGGTTATTCCTTTTACAAGCAATGTTTTTGATTGAGTCCACAATCCAGGGCTAAATTGGTATCACATTTGGAGCATTGACCAAGACTGCATTGTACCCTAATGCGGCGGCATTGGGGGTTTTACATTTTCTGCCTCCCCTTCTTCTTTGTCATTACTTTTTTCAGGGTTCTTTCTTTTTCCATTTTCTAGGCTTGTTATCTCCTCCCCATTCAATAGACTTTGAAAATATCTTTTCCAATCTGTAATTATTTGTTCATCGTCACTATTTTTTCTCCCCTCTCGTTCTTAAATGCTATTGGGGTTTGTTGGTACCCTCTTCTAGTCTGTTTTATTTCTTGGTAAAAAAATATAACTTCACCGTTTTTATAGTATTTTTCCGTCTCTTCTGTTCAACTTTGCCAAACACTTCTCTTTGCTTCTCTATAAAATCTTTTTGTCTTTTTTCTTTGGTTTGCATATGGTTTTATATGTTCCTTACTTGTGGTTTGTTCATTTTCATTCTTGCCTCTAGTTTTTTCTGGCATTTTTTTTCACAGTCTATATAAACCATTTGTTAGCTCTTTTCTTTCTTCTTTAAAACTTGTTCTGCTCTGCTCTTTATACATTCTTTAATCATTATCCAGTTTTTCTCGATCTCATCTTCCTTTCCTATTTTTTAAATTCCTGTTTCTATTTTTTCCTCAAACTTTTTCTGCTCTTCTTCTTGTGTTAGTCTTTCTACCTCGTATTGTTTTTCTTATTCTGTTGGGTTGTTTTTTTTCTTTGTCTCAATGTTGCCTTCCATTGTGGCTGTCACTAAATAATGATCAAAATTCGTGTGTGCCTCTTTTCAACCACGTACTGTGAACTTCCACAACTTGAATCCAGCCTCAGGACCCCCGTTGACTCCAGCTTGCACACTAAGCTGCAGCTCCCTGAAGAACCCCTAACTGAAGCTAATCATTTCACACATTTCACATTTGATGCTTTGCAATATCTTCACGCCAGGGTCAGTAGCTCGGTGGTAAGCATCCTGACTACTGATTTAAGGGTCGCGAGTTCGATTCCCGGTCCCGGTGACCCGGTGAGGTTTTCAAAAATAAAAAAATGCAGATGAAAGCCTCTACAGAATGCCATCATTCGGCAGTGATGTAAAGCCGTGGGTCCCATGTTACTACGATGTGTAGCATGTAAAACATCCCTTGCTAGCGTTGAAAGTCGTTAGTTTCGCAAAATCCTAAGTAGGACTTTGACCATATAATAATAATAATAATAATAATGCATTTATTTCCACACGTAGCAACAGTACAGAAAACCAAATTAAAGAAAAGTTAATTGGGGAAACCATTGGGTAGCAGTTCAGCAGCAGTGAACACTGCGTTTGGTCTTCCACTGTACCCAGCAAATAAAAATGAGGTTTATTAAATATAGAATAAATGCCTAATAATGACCAAAGCAATCGGTGTCTAAGGTACCTGGTACTCTGCATGCCTAGACCTTGTCCATTATCAAACAAACTAACAAACACACAAACAAACAACTGCCATCACCTGGAAAAGACCAGCCTACCCGCTAAGCCGCAGCCCCCTGGAGCAAACCTAGTTCATCTGCCTTCAACTACCAGAACTTCATCTAGCAGGTCCAACCAACTGACAATTATTGACACAATTTGACATTTTACAATACCTTCAAGGCAGCCTCGTTCATGCACACATATCGCGACAAAGTGCTATAATATAAACTATATTCATTTCCAAACTGCGAACATTTATTTTTTGGCCTTCCTGGGGCATTTTCGTGCACCGCCTGCGATTTGATACATGTGGACACACTGCTGTTGACCGTAGGCGGCATGGCTCATATCGTCTAATCTTGTACAGGGGTTGGATTTTTCACAAAAATCTCTGTAGCACATGTTGTCTGTCTGTTTGTATCTACAAACTTGCACAGCCTTCTCCTGCTTTCATTATTCCCATATCCATGGCACATGTTGGGCCATATATCAAGAATGGATGCCAGTAGGATTCCAAACCGGATATTACAAAGCAACATCGGAGGGAAGAAACGAAAAGGAAGGCCGAGAGCAAGATGGAAAAAAGAAGTCATGGAGGATATAGAAAAGTGTGAGGTTAAGAAGTGGCAAGAAAAGAGTAGTGACAAAAAAGTGTGGAAAAAGACTATAAATCAAGCCATGGGCCTGCTAGGCCTACAGTGCTAATGTATATATATATGGCACATGTTGACCAGATGCGTTCAACATCTGAAACCACACGCATTATGGGTCTGCATCGGTCATGTACGTGCAGCGACCACTTCAGCAGCCTGCTGTTCTAAATACCGAACCGTCGTGCAGCAGCAGCAGCAACCACATCCATTCCCCACACATGCACAGTCTTCAGCATGCATGAATGGACTCGCTTCCGTGTGCTTCGAGTGCTAGACGCGATCATGCATGCGCCGTCTCCGGATATGGCCAATCACTATGATACAACCTGCATACATACAACCTCAATCATATCCGTCGGTGGCTTGTCTGCAATGGGAGGCACGTGCATGCCTATTGCGTACTGCGTACGCACACCTGCTTTCGCAACATTCTTTTCTTTACATGTGCATTCACATGCAAACATGCATTGTCTTCGTTTGGAAAATCTTTCTTTCTCACGTTCCTTCACGACTTGCGCTGGTCCAATACGTGCAGCAAACCCTTGTGCTCGGTCAACCATTGACCCTTGCACATTCACAGTTGCGTTCACAGCCTGCTGCCGCATGCACCCATGACCTACTCTGGCCCGTGCATGCAGCAGCTACTCATGCTCGGTCTTGTATCGTCCCCAGGCACATCTCACCCGATTACTACGATATAACCTGCACACATGCAACCTCAATCATAAACATCGGTCGCTTGTCGAGGGGCGCATACACAGGAACTCACTCGCATACTTTGTTAGAACAATTCCAGTAAAGCAGTTACTTTTGGAACTTTAGCCTCAAATCCTAGTATTTTCACGAGTCACGCAAGCAAAAATTCGTAGTTGCGTGGTAATGTTATTAAAATTCATTTCCATAAACATTATTTCCGCGTTGTTCATTTCAAAAATTAACGCATGACAGTTCTTGCATATTCACCGAGACTTAATTTTCCGTTGGTAACGTGTTATCAAACCTTGACCCAGCTGCAAGCAGTAGTTTCTTTGTTCTTTTAAATTCTTAGTAAGCAGCTTATCAAAGCAGCTTTGTTCTGCCCTTGCCTTCTGCATGGATGATGTCATCTTGCCGCTATCACGTCTTAAGTGGTTCTTGACGCCGAACCGGCGGTTGTAATTTTACGTGTGAATCCCCTGGTTAAGTAAAGTTGTTTCAGTATTTCGATCCGTCTTATTCTTAAACGTAACGAGTGGAACAAGGACGTAGATAAGCCGCGTTTGCGCTATGTCATTCTTCACGCTTGCCGCTTGGCAGGAACTTCACTTCGCTACCGGCTGTTGAACTAGAACAAACGTTTTTGACTTCTTCAGCCCCCGGCTCGCATCGCTGCTCGAACTTTCGTAATTTTTGTTGTGAATAGGTGTGTGTTTTGGGTGCATCGTGTTGTTTGTTGTACCAATTTAGCGTTTTCGAACTGTTTCGTTTGGCAAGAAATCTCCGGCGTTGGTGGTGGTGAGCTTTCCATTTGAAGTGAATGTGAAGCATTAATTAGTGGGGTCAAGAGTTCTTATCGTCAAGGGTTGCGAGGCCCTTGAATATATCGTTTATACGGATCTTAACGAACTCTTTCTATTGAACCCAACGCTAATTTGAATTTAACGTCGTGTTATCGAAGCTCGCACGTCGAGGGGTGTACCTCGTGTTATCATTACGTCGACTTCGCCCTTCGGGGGACTCTATTGCATCATGCCACCCTTAGTTGTTGCCAGCATCTTCGAGGCTGTGCCCGCACCACGTCATTACCTGCAATTTCGCTGTCGTCCGTTCTTTCCGACAGTTTGTTTGGGAAGCGACGCTACATACAGTATGGCCCGTAATTATGCAGCCAGCTGATGTTCTCCAGGTAAAGTTCTTGTAAATTAGTTTTATTGTGTATAATTAAAAGTGAACGCCTCGTTGAGTGTTGAACGATCAGCGCATTTGTTATTAACGTTGTGCTTTGCTGTTTGGAAAATTTAATGGTTTACCGATGCATTCTTTTGTTGTTTAACGTAACTGGTGGCAGTTTCGTTTGCCTTGACCCACATTATTGTTGTTTACAGTCAAGCTTACCACTTGTAATTAAGTTAACGTATTGCGCTATCTAACCTAACTAACCTTTTTGAGTACTTTTAAATTCTAGCTAGTCAATTTCATGTTTATTGTCACCTATATATATATATTTATTTATTCTAATAGAGTTCATGGTCAAGTACTTCTGTTTTTCATTTGCGTTTGTGATTCTTGTATGCGTTTTATGTGTACTGTTTCAGTTGTAAGGAGTTGAACAGCTGCTCATTGAGTAAGTTTTGTTGTAAGGTAAGTCGATACTGTACGTCTTCGCCAACCAAACTCGGCCAAGGCAGAAGTAGCAAGGTGAAGTTGCCCACTTCCATTTTCAAGCAATCTCACCTGTGTTGTTATTGTTGTTTCCCGATTTAGTCAAGAAAATGGTAGCGTTCCGTCATTTAACATCTTTAACCCCTTTGTGTCAGAGCACAGCCCTAACTTTCAGATAGTAAAGAACCACGACCTTTCTTCACTGAGTATCCAATAGTCGGCGCATTTTGTTACAGCACATCTTGTAACGAAGGCTAGGGCTGAGTATTTGGCAAGATTCCCGATTTTGTCTTAGTCATTTTGTAGGTAACAGGTTTGGCTCTCAAGCGTCTGAGTTATGCTTTGCACGCTTGAGGGGCTGATTATTGTTGTTAACGCGGTTTTCGTCGTGTAACAAACTGGCTAATTGTTAGTGTCGTAATAACGTTATCGTCCTGTAACAACTTCTGCAGTTGCAAACATAGTTAAGTTTTTTTAAGTTTGGTAACACAAATAACTACATATCACTAGAATACATTGCTGAAACAGTCACATTTATTTGGCTGATCCCGTCTACTTTTTAGATCAACAAAGCTTCCAGGCTTCCATGTGTTTATTTGTTTGTTGCCTATATTTTTTTTACTTTTTCATGCATATCCTTGCCGTTTTTTCTCTTTTCCAGCTTTCATCTCTGATGAAGAAGGAGACGCTCGATCAACGACCAGACTCGTGTAACCAGTGGCAGTGTATGTGTAGTGTTGTGTTATTTATCGTTTATTGTTGTTATGGTTTTGTAGCTAAATATAATCCTGTTACTTCCATACGGGGTTATATTAGTTTTCCTACCTGGCCTCCCTCCCTCCTTTTCTGGGGGGGGGGAGTAATGTAACGGATCCAGTTGCCAGGTTTATACACTGTGTCCCCGGATTGAGTTCACTATAGGTATAATTGACAAAAAATTTTACAATTTTATTTTAACGTTTTGGGATTCCGCCCTGCTTGGTCTGAAGAGAATTTTAAGAATATTTACGGTTTTTGAAAACACAAGTTGGCCTTGACAGTGAAGCAAAAACTATTTTCTTTTCAGGTAAACTACCCTTTCTGTTCATGATACGGCAAAATTTTACCACGAAAAGTTGTTCAGAATGATAAATTATGGCCCTATACAAAATTTCAGGAAGATCTACCTACTTAAATTAAACCTATTTATTAAAAATTACGGTTATATTTAAGTAGGTAGAACTTCCTGAAATTTTGTATGGGTCCATGATTTCCCATTTTGAACAACTCTTCTTAGTAAAATTTTGCCGTATTATAAACAAAAAGGGTAGTTTACCTGAAAAGAAAATACAATAGTGTGTCCCAGGATTGATGTTAAAGAGGTGAGATGAACTAAAAATTTTAAGGTTCTGGGATTCGGTCCTGCTTGGTTTGAAAAGAATTTTAAGAATATTTTCAGTTTTTGAAAAACAAGTAGGCCTTGACAGGGAAGCAAAGACTATTTTATTTTCAGGTAAACTACCCTTTTTGTTCATGATACGGCGAAATTTTATTGAGAAAAGTTGTTCAGAATTATAAATTACGGCCCTATACAAAATTTCAGAAAGATTTGTTGACTTAGAAAACCGTTATTTTTTACATAGTTGTATTTTATTTTCAGATAAACTACTTTTTTTGTTCATGATACAAAAAAATTGTATTAAGAAAAGTTGTTCAGAATGAGAAGTTGTGGCCCTATATAAAATTTCAGAAAGATCTGTCGACTTAGATGAAACCGTCACTCTTAATAAATGCAATTTGTTTCATCTAAAAAATAACGGTTTAATCTAAGTCGACAGATACTCCTGAAATTTTGTGTAGGGCCATAATTTATTATTTTGAACAACTTTTTTTAATAAAATTTTGCCATATCATGAACAAAAAGGATAGTTTACCTGAAAATTCAATACAATTATCTAAAATATAACGGTTTTTTTTAAGTCGACAGATCTTTCTGAAATTTTGTATAGCGCCATAAACTATCATTATAAACAACTTTTCTTAACAAAGTTTTGCCGTATCATAAACAAAAAGGGTAGTTTACCTAAATAGAAAATAGTTTTTTTATATTTTTCATGGCCGACTTAATTTCTAAAAATTAAAACTCTGCTTAAAATTGTTTTCAGACCAAGCAGGGCGGGATCTCAAAACATTAAAATAAAATTGTAACATTTTTTGTCGATTATACCTATAGTGAACTCAATCCGGGGACACACTTTATAATGTAGGCAACGATTCAAAACAAAGTTATATCTCTTTAGTTTCCTATTCCTTCTCTTCTGTTAGGGCATGGCCAACTTCTCCAGCGATGTATGAAAATTGTCTTTTTGCTTCGATTCTTCAATGCCAGAACTTTTAAATTGTAACGTTTTGCTTCTATTTCCAGTTCTTTTATTGCTCGTTCAAGGTTTGATCCTTGTATATTCCATGTGCCCATTACCCACCGTTTTGCTTCTTCTCCCATTTGTTTTTGTCGTTGTTCCTCTTATTCCTTACTCTTTGCCTTGGTAGTTTCCGTTATTTTGTTTTGCTGGTATTTAATCATTCGTTTTTTGGGAGGTTCTCCATTGATTATTAGTTTCTGGTAACCTAATCTGATTCTCTTCCCTTTACTTCTTTCTTCTATCGCCTTTTCCTTAGTCATTCTTTGTATCTCCATTTCCTTTACCGCGAGGTCGTTTCTATAACAATCTTGGAGCCCTTTAGTTTGCTTTGCCTTCCCAATACTGCTTTCTTGTCTTCCCAAGAACTGAATTTCGCCACTACTAGTTTATTTTATTCTTTTCTTCCTATTGTGAAAGTTTCTTTTACCTAGAATTTGATATCTAATTTTTCTTCGATAAATTTTCTAACCTCTTCTCTTATGCTTTGTTCTTGTAATCGTGCTCCTTTTCGTACTAAATTGTTTCTTTTCTGTTGTTTGACTTGATGTTCCATCATATTTTCCAAATTAAATATTTTTTCTTTAAGTGTTTTCTTCTTCCCCCCGTTTTCCTTTCCTTTTTCAGGTGTTTTTGATCCTTCCAGAATTCTTTCTTTAGTTTATCTTGGCCTTTTTGTACCTCTGTTATTTCTTTTTTCAGTTGTTCTAACTGTTTTAATGGCTTCCATTTCTTCTTTTTCTGTTTTCCCACTCATATTGTCCTGGTCACTTTTGGCCGGCAGCCATCTTCAGACTTGATTTCTCTTGAATGCTATAATTAGGCTTTCCAGCTTTTCGAATTCTTCTGGATTTTCTGTCTTTCTTTTCCTCTTTTTGAGTTCTTCTATTAATGTAACGCTACTTGTTCTGTCTCTTGCGTTTTGGTTTACATTTTCATTTGAATTTTTCTCTGCGGCTACTGATATTTCGCCCAGTCTGGCAACGTCGCTTTAGTTTTCGTGACGTTTCACTTCTAACGCTGCCATTGTCATCTAGTTCTAACCTTACTTTTTTGATTTCGTGTTCTTTTATGGGGTGTATTTCCTTAAAACTTCACTTTTCCTTTTACCTTCTTCCCTTCCCTGTCTTCCTTATTCCCTTGTGATAATTAATGGCTCAACTACGGCTGCGATTTCGGCTACATGTTGGTGCACTATCACTAGCATAATCTTACTTTCACCGAGTAATGAATATAGCATGTTAACTGTTATAATTTGCAAATATGCGTTATTTGTGTGTATGTCTATTTCGATACAGTATCGTTATATCAGGTACACCCTATGTTTTTATATTTAAATAGCTTTCTTTAACTGTGATATTTATTATATTGTCAGATATTAACTTTTGAATTGATTAAATCTATTCGTACTTTATATATGTTACTGTGAAAATCCACATTTAAGATTTTGTGATGAACACATGCTGTCTTTACTGTAGCTGGTCGGCCCTCAAATGTGTCCATGTAATCACAATAGTTTGGGAATAATTTGACAAATTTTAGTATCAACTGACAATTTAAAACAATCGGTACAAAATTTCAATATTAAGCAAATGGTCCTTACTGATTTTTAATCAATTTTGCATTTTAACTACCTGAAAGTCAACTACCCCACAGCAGCAGCATCCCAAGCGTGACTAATAATGTAAGTAGCGGTTTTTTTTTTATCCTGCACTCCGCCAACAGCCGTTAGGCCAATTATAGGCATTACTGTACATTTTATGGAGACTTACAACACCACTAACGACTGTCATGATGTTATTATGACAACCGGGACCAACTTTTATCCGTGATAGCCGTACCACGTTACTGTAAATAGTGTGTTGTCTCGAGACAGCTCAGTATTCTCACAGCTGTCTTTACTGTAGTCGCTACTTAGACCCAAACACTTACAAAAAAAGCTTACCTGCATATGATCGCCAATAGAACTATGCATATCACAAGCAATCTGCTGCAACTTGGTGTCGATGGGATGTGGATCATCCTTCTGCTGAGCCACTTCCTGAAGTCGTACCAACAAGTGCCTGGAGCTCGTGGCATCCTGAATGACACCTGTCGCGTGGTTGATGTCATTGTTAGACGAGATCGATTCGGCCGCAACGTTCTTGATGGCATCCTGTGTTTGCACTATGAGCCTGGCCACGGTCTGCTGCTTGGAGCTCAGCTGGAAGTTGGGCTGCAGCACCAAGGAGTTCCTGTTGCTGTACCTCTTCGGCGCGGCGTTCCGGTTGAGCAGGTCCTGAATCTTCCGCATGATGGCTTCGGTGCGCTCGGCGGACGCCTTCATGCACGGCGCCACGTCATAGATGGGATATGGCATGTATTGCACTGTGCGATTGCTCTCCAACGCGTACGCGATGTCGTGGAACCCTTGCAGCGTAATGTTATTGCGATCATAAATTATAGTCCGTAACCTACTATTAATTTGTAAGGCTTTGGCTAAGAGTCTAGCACCCGAGTCACCTATTAAATTGCCACTAATGTCTATCATTTCCAGACACTTATTATCGCCTAAGGCATTGAGGAAGTTGTGAAGATCAGACTTGAGCTTGGAGTCGGGGATCACCAGCGACTGCAGCACACAGTCCTCGTCCTGGATTATCTGCACCACCGCGTCCATGATGGTCGACACGTGCTTGGCCTTCATGTTGGCCATGTTGCGCCCCATGCTGAGATGCTTCAGCGATTTGTTCTTGCTTATTGCTAATATTACTCCCGCTAAGTCTACATCCATATCTACAAAATGTATATCATTTATTTGTGAAACGAGTGAACTCGAGCGAAACAAGCAACTTACTATTATCAGAAATATCTAGACTAGAAATGCAGCGAACACCATGAACACAAGATTCCAGCACATGCGCCCCCTGAGCACCCAACGAGTTGCTAGTCAAGTCCAAACTCATCTCCTTCGTGTACTCGTTACACGCCAATCCCAGCAGCAAGTTCCTGTAATAGTTTTATTCGATTTTTGCAACATGCTGCAGCAAATAAAATCGTTTCAACTCTATGCTACAAGTTGTAACTTACTTGAGCGCTTCCTGTGGGAGCTTGCAGTATGCCATATTGAGATACTTCAAACTGAGAGAACTGGTGAAGAACTGCTTGAACGACAAGGGTGACTCTTTGCTCTTCTTACTACTAAAAGGATTCTTGGAGACATTTAAATGAACTAGATTACTTGTACAGCCTCGTACTAGAGCACCAAATAACTGAAAAAATTATTTAAAATACACTTTAGTACGTAGCCAAACAATTTTTTGTAGAAATGAAACAGTAAAAATAGATAATGATGTTAAAAACGAAAGGTATTATGTTCCTTAATAATATTTCGCGTAATCAGCTTTGCACCATACACACAAACATCATACTTACATTTTCTAAAATTATATCCGTCGACGAAAGATCCAAGTGCCTTAAAGCATTTGGCTGACCCAACAAATTATACAAATTCTGAAACGAAAATGAACCAATCTTAAGAAGCAATCTTATAAAAGCAAAACAAATAAATTTTTATACAAAAACTTGTTATTCAATGACTTAAAAACAATTTGGTTGTTCCAAAACGGTTACTTACGTTGATATCATCTTTAAGATTGTTACCACTGAGATTGAGGTAGGTTAGGGTGGTGTGTGTGCTATTATTGGCGGAAAGCGCATGAGCTAGCTGATTCACCCCCTTGGACGTTAGGCCGCAATGTGACAAGTTAAGATGCACCACGCCTTTGTTCAGCCGGGATATGCTTCCCGTCAGATTTATGGCACCTATGAAATGTGAGAAGCATGTAACAGCAAGAGCCCGTCAACACTGTCGACGTTGGAGGGGGATGGACCCATTACGAAAGGAGACGAAATGAAGCAGTATATAATAATGTTTAGGATAATAGTTGATAGTGAAAATCTGGTTTAATACCATGATTAGGGTTATGGTTTATGACTGCTGCCAGTATTATGCAACTGTAATATAGTTGTAGTTGCACAAAACATGGACTCCTGGGTTGCAAGCATACAACCCGACAAAAAAACGTTATAATGGTATATAAAGTATATTTTTTTTAGATTATTTGTCGTGTCCTTATAACCGTACAACACTAAATCTAAACTGTCATGAGAAGAACAGCTAACTCGTTTCTTTGACCATCTACTATTTTTTCAAGGCAAATTCGAAATTGGCTCGATGTCTATCCCCCTTAATGTCAATTTTATAGAAACTGCTAAAAAAAGTTAGGAAATGTCAAGAAAATATCGTTTCTCAAATGATGCAATTTTTTGCTGTAATACATTTATGCTATCACCAAAAAAGTGCAAAAACTAATCCCAATTTTTCCAACGGTAAGTATACAACAAAATTCCAATTATTCCAATTTTTAATGAACTACAAGGCAGACTTGATTTTACAAATTAACAAAGAAGTCTAAACATATAAATATTATGAAAATGTTTGGTTAATCACCAAGTTTATTACATTCAAGTCTTTGGAGTAGACGTCAGCCTAGTTAATATATAAAGCAATAAAAAAAACAACTGTAAGGCCCTACGCGACTGTGATGCGATTACGATACGACTATGACATGCCTAGGTTGCGATCACGACAGCAACTCGTGTTATGCACATCAAAGCAATTAATATAGCAGCTGATCATACTTCTGTATGTCACTCATTTACCAGAGAATTGCCCATTTGAAGCTTGTTGCTAATGGTCTTGTTTGGTTAAAAATATCAGAAATAACTTTTCACTATGAAAATAAAATGTTTGGGGTACAGTAATTAATTATTTTTAATAAAAAATACAAAATCTGTCATTAACATTGACCGCCATTATCTTGTATACAATATGCACCCAAAAGTTATATCGTTAACAAGAATAATTAAATCGCGCATTTTACAACATGACTAATCGCCTCAAGATTGACATTCTCAGTTGCGAGCAACTATTTTGTGTAAGTCGCATCGTGTTTGCATCGAGGTTGCTTCAGTGTGCAGTGAACGGCCTAAGTCTAAAGTTTGTATATTAACTATTTTTTTAACAAATAATAAATATTATATTTGTTTTATTTGAATTGTTTGGTCAGTCTACTGTGTTGTTTGAATTAATTCTCACGTGAGAATCACTAAATTGTAAATCCCCTAACCCAGAACTATGTAAAAATGTATCTATGCGAAAGTCAATCAAAAGATAAAGAAAAGAAAAAACAATTTTTTATGCTCACTTCATGTGTAAAAACCATCAAAAGTAAGACATTTTTTGAACTATGGACACAATGGTTTTTAAATCTTCCAAGGTCTTTAAAAAATTTTCACTTATAATACCATGAGTAGTCAAAGTTATGTCGACTATTTTTGTGGTGGTGTCACGAATGTCCATTGCGCTTGGTACGATTAGGACGAGTGCGACAGCACGAGTCCTAATCCCAAGCGCAATGGACATGAGTAGTGATACCACCGCAAAAATAATCTACTTAACTTTGACTAAGAATGGTATTCGAGGGACTATTTAATAAACCAAACTACCTTTTCAAATTAGTTTTCAGTAAATCTAGCAACAAACTACACAATTTCTATAGTAACAGAACACTAATATTGACTTTTTCTAATAAAAATCGCATTTGTTAAAAATAGTCACTTGAATACCTTCTAGGAAGATATATCCACTGATATTTTTTTGATTGGTCAAGAAACGTCAGAATTCTGGATTTTCATTGGTCACTTTTTGACAGATGACAGGTGAATTGAATAGTCATGGTAATTTAAAATGACCAAGATCATTTTAAGTCACAAAATCGTTTTAAAATTTTCATGGTCGATTTAAAATTATAAACAAATATATCCATTTTCATAGTAAGGGAGAAAAGTCCATCGTTTCCTTCCGTAGGTGATTTACTGCCCTAGTCTAAAACTAATTTTTTCTAGCACCATTACATAAAGTTAATCTTTTGTAATACAAGTTGTTATAATTTAAGCACCTGTCAAAACCACAATGTAGAGTAGGCATTGATTGCCAAGATTACGCTAATTTGTACCACCGGACGGGAGAAGAGCCACAAGGTTCAGAGTCATTTTAAAATTCTCACGAACGTGTTTTGACAAATTCGTGTTAATTGTCAAAGGTGGTTTTAACTGTCAAAAATAGTTTTAACCAGGGAGTAAGAGGGAAGAAGACCGATCCCCATGCTGGCTGCTCGCCAGAACCTGCATTGATATTTGCAGCTTTTTAGTAGTACCGTATTCCGCCACTCGCGGTATAAATGTTCCACGCCGGGTCAGTTGACGGCATAGTGGGGGTTTGTTTACGTCTGATTTACGTTTTAATTTACCCCAACGGTCATATGCCACGATCACATGATGGATTGAGGACCCAGCCTCGAACGCCAGCGCTGCAAGTGGAAAATACTGTACCATTAAAGAGCCCTAAATATCATCGCAGGTTCTATAGCATGGCAATCGGCCTCCTTCCCTCTTACTCCCTGGTTTTAATTGCTATAGGTTGTTTTGCTAAAACCCGTTTTCATTGTTACAGGTCATTAATGGTCATTTCGACTGCTAAAAGACGTTTGGGTTGTTAAAAGTTGTTTTAATTTTTAAAGGTGGCTTTGATTGTTAAAGGTGATTGTTAAAGGTCATGTTAATTGTTAGAGATCGTTTTCATTGTTAAAGGTGGTTTTGATTGTTAAAGGTTCGTGTTGATTGTTAAAGGTCATGTTAATTGTTAGAGGTCGTTTGCATTGTTAAAGGTGGCTTTGATTGTTGAAGGTCAGCTTAATTGGTAAAGGCCGTTTTAATTGTAAAAGATGGTTTTAATTGTTAAAGGTCTTAAAGGTTGTTTGGATTGTTAAAGGTTGTTTTAATTTGTAAAGGTGGCTTTGATTGTTAAAAGTTCATGTTGATTGTTAAAGGTCATGTTAATTGTTAGAGGTCGTTTGCATTGTTAAAGGTGGCTTTGATTGTTAAAGGTCATGTTAATTGTTAGAGATCATTTTCATTGTTAAAGGTGGTTTTGATTGTTAAAGGTTCGTGTTGATTGTTAAAGGTCATGGTAATTGTTAGAGGTCGTTTTTATTGTTAAAGGTTCGTGTTGATTGTTAAAGGTCATGTTAATTGTTAATGGTCGTTTTTCTTGTTAAACGTGGTTTTGATTGTTATAGGTTCGTGTTGATTGTTAAAGGTCATGTTAATTGTTAATGGTCGTTTTCATTGTTAAAGGTGGTTTTGATTGTTAAAGGTTCGTGTTGATTGTTAAAGATCATGGTAATTGTTAGAGGTCGTTTTCATTATTAAAGGTGGCTTTGATTGTTGAAGGTCAGCTTAATTGGTAAAGGCCGTTTTAATTGTGAAAGATGGTTTTAATTGTTAAAGGTCTTCATGGTTGTTTGGATTGTTAAAGGTTGTTTTAATTTTTAAAGGTGGCTTTGATTGTTAAAAGTTCATGTTGATTGTTAAAGGTCATGTTAATTGTTAGAGGTCGTTTGCATTGTTAAAGATGGTTTTGATTGTTAAAGGTCATGGTAATTGTTAGAGGTCGTTTTCATTATTAAAGGTGGTTTCGATTGTTGAAGGTCAGTTTAATTGGTAAAGGCCGTTGTAATTGTGAAAGATGGTTTTAATTGTTAAAGGTCTTAAAGGGTGTTTGGATTGTTAAGGGTTGTTTTAATTTTTAAAGATGGCTTTGATTGTTAAAAGTTCATGTTGATTGTTAAAGGTCATGTTAATTGTTAGAGGTCGTTTGCATTGTTAAAGGTGGCTTTGATTGTTAAAGGTGATTGTTAAAGGTCATGTTAACTGTTAGAGATCGTTTTCATTGTTAAAGGTGGTTTTGATTGTTAAAGGTTCGTGTTGATTGTTAAAGGTCATGGTAATTGTTAGAGGTCGTTTTCATTGTTAAAGGTGGTTTTGATTGTTAAAGGTTCGTGTTGATTGTTAAAGGTCATGGTAATTGTTAGAGGTCGTTTTCATTATTAAAGGTGGTTTCGATTGTTGAAGGTCAGTTTAATTGGTAAAGGCCGTTTTAATTGTGAAAGATGGTTTTAATTGTTAAAGGTCTTAAAGCTAGTTTAGATTGTTAAGGGTTGTTTTAATTTTTAAAGATGGCTTTGATTGTTAAAAGTTCATGTTGATTGTTAAAGGTCATGTTAATTGTTAGAAGTCGTTTGCATTGTTAAAGGTGGCTTTGATTGTTGAAGGTCAGCTTAATTGGTAAAGGCCGTTTTAATTGTGAAAGATGGTTTTAAATGTTAAAGGTAAAGGTTGTTTGAATTGTTAAAGGTTATTTAATTTTTAAAGGTGGCTTTGATTATTAAAAGTTCATGTTGATTGTTAAAGGTCATGTTAATTGTTAGAGGTTGTTTTCATTGTTAAAGGTGGCTTTGATTGTTCAAGGTCAGTTTAACTGGTAAAGGCCGTTTTAATTATGAAAGATGGTTTTAAATGTTAAAGGCCGTGTTAATTGTTAAAGGTCGTTTTAATAGGTAAAGATTATTTTGGGTTGTAAAAGTCGCTTTGATTGTTAAAGGTTGTTTGCTTTGTTAATGGTCATTTCAACTGCTAAAAGATATTTGGATTGTTAAAGGTTGTTTTAATTTTTAAAGGTGGCTTTGATTGTTAAAAGTTCATGTTGATTGTTAAAGGTCATGTTAATTGTTAGAGGTCGTTTGGATTGTTAAAGGTGGCTTTGATTGTTGAACGTCAGCTTAATTGGTAAAGGCCGTTTTAATTGTGAAAGATGGTTTTAAATGTTAAAGGAAAAGATTGTTTTAACTTTTAAAGGTGGCTTTGATTGTTAAAAGTTCATGTTGATTGTTAAAGGTCATGTTAATTGTTAGAGGTTGTTTTCATTGTTAAAGGTGGCTTTGATTGTTGAAGGTCAGTTTAATTGGTAAAGGCCGTTTTAATTATGAAAGATGGTTTTAAATGTTAAAGGTCGTGTTAATTGTTAAAGGTCGTTTTAATAGGTAAAGGTCATTTTGGGTTGTAAAAGTCGCTTTGATTGTTAAAGGTCGTTGTATGAATTGTTTACCTATTGTTACCTCAGCGGTGTAAATGCTGGTGCTTTGTACGCTAGCATCTGACGGTGTAGTGCTCAACTTGCCCCACTTTCGAGTTACAAAGTTGGAACGCGCCTTTGTGTATCTTGGTGATGTGTGGACCTTGTTACTCTATCTCTTAGGTTTATGGTTCTGAGTAGAGCACAGTTAATTTGGTTGAAATTAATATTTTAATTGAAACTTTTGTTTATAATACACAGAGTGAGTCGGAAGGAACGAACCAAACTCCAGGAGTGTATTATACACGTGAAAATAATGTAAACAAATCTGGTGTGATACACACACACAACTTCCTTTTACAGTGATCTTATAATTAGCCAGATATTTAAAAAAATTACAAATTCTACAAAAATGGTACAAAATAGAGCGTTACTTGAAGAGACAAATTTTCTCTAAAATTTTAAGCTGAATTTAAAAATCTATACCGGGTGTTATATTTAAAATAAGAGTTAATGAAAAAAATTTAAAAAAAAAAACAAAAGAAACCCATTTTAGAGGTATTCAACTGGAAAATCACCTATCTCACATCAATACACATTAAAAATGTGAAGTTTGAAAAAAATTGTTAGAGCCGTATTTAAAAAAATCGGAAAAAACTGAAAAATCACAAGAGTAAACACCTACTTTCGGTTATGCGATTTTCTTCAAAAGCTTGCTGTCGCATCTAGATAATACACAAAACTTATATATGAAGTTTCAACCCCATACCTCTTTTCGTTTATGAGATATTTTGATCACAGACAGACAGACAGACACACAGACCTATGAACAAAAACATGTTTTTTGGGTTCAGGGGACTCGAAAACGTGAAGTTCTGATAAAAACTCAATTTCGAATTGTTGGGGTGCATCCAATGCAAATGTTATTAGATTTTTATTTGTTTTCAAGTTATAGCGTAATTAAAAATGTTTATCTAGTATGCCATGTTCGAGGCTCAAAAACATTTGATAACTTTGTTGTTCTGATAATGTGTCAGTGCATTGTAACAGTGATTTAACGTTTATTTCTGAGTTTGTACAATCAAAGTGTTACAAAATGCCAAACAGTTAGAACAGTTTAGAATATGCAAATATGGTATTTGTTTATGGTTTTTGTAATAGAAATGCACCATTTGGACGAAAGGTTTCCAGGGTGTTGGATTGGTCGCGGTGGTCCTATTAGTTGGCCTACAACATCTCCAGACCTCACAACAGCACTAGATTATTGTTTATGGGGCTGGTTCAAAAATGAAGTGTACAAAGTAAAAGTGGACACTCGGAATGAACTAATTCAACGCATTAAAAATACTGCAGCCGATATTAAACAAAGACATGACTCAATCGGAGAGCAATAGGCGCCCTTCGTAGTCGAAGCAGAAAACGTTCAGAGGTGAATGGCGGTATTTTTGAACATTTATTAAAAGAATGTTTATTTTTAAGTACGCTATAATTTGAAAACAAATAAAGGTTGGATAACAACATTTGAGTTTTTTATATTATTTTCACCTGGAGTTTGATCTGTTCCTCCCGACTCACCCTGTATAAAGAAGAAAAAGTTTATAAACTCTCAATTAAACCCTGTGTAAATTTAAATAACACGTTAAATAGGGGTTGGTATAATCTAACCATTATTAAAAAGTAGAAATAGTGCATTTAGTTTCAAAGGTTCATTCATTCAGAAAAAAAAACAAATAAAAATTAGATATTGACAGCTGTGATTATAAGCAATTTTTTTAGTAACTTTTCTAAAGTAACCCTTTTAAAGGGTAATATAATTGAGCACAATTTGTAATGAGGGTGGGAAGTGAAACAATCACACTGTATATCATAAAATTTACAAAAAATGTTTAGTTGCTAGGTCAGTTGCTATGGATATGATCCGAATACGAACTTCCTATCAGGAACATTTTTTAAAATGGGCAAGTCGTTTAGACAATGTCAAAGTTATTTCAATATCGTCAAGGTCGTATATTATTTCATTCTTAATTTTTCAGGGTGGCTACCACAACTTTCAAAGTCGTTCATAATTTTACACTAATTTTAGCGCCAGTTTAAAACATCTATAAGAAATAAATCCTACATATTAAGTGTGCAAAACCAGAATCCAGTTTTTAGAATTCAAGTAAGCAATTTAAAACAGAAAACATTTCTGGTGGGGTTACAAAATGCTAATTCCCAAACATCACTTTTAACAACATCCACCTTCCAAATATTCAAGTTAAAAATTTTATGCAAAAATCTACCCAATTAACACGCAGTCTCCTTCAAAGCTGAGCCCCTAATCAACTCTACCCAACTAAGCAATACCGTCTTTAAAGCCGCAAAGTTAGTTCCCCAAATCCGACTTACCTTTATCTTCGATCATGTTGTTCGACAGGTCAATCGTGTTCAGAGCAGAAGCGACGTTTGCTTTGACGACGTTAGTCAGCTTATTAACAAAGTCAGCTTTAAGGCCCAAATTATCCAAATACAGCTCTTCCAGGCTAAGCGACTTCTTCATCACATGCAGCGCTCGGTCCATCGTCTCGTGCGACAGCCGCACGTGGTTGGCCCGGAGCTTCGTGAACCACGTGTTGTACTCCAGCGCGCTGATTATCGGCACCAAATCCCTGCAAATTAATAAGGTTACTGTACTGCAGCTTCATGGAGAACGCTGGGGCTACTTTTGCTCTAAATGATCGAAGTCCTTAAGGCATAGTTCCCGAGTGTTAAGGGCGACGTATATGTTATCCACATCCCAGGCCACCTCCTCGCGATAAGGCATGTTGTGGAAGTCGCACATGCACGCGTACTGGGTGGAGAAGCCACCGCAGGGCCCCACCTCCCGTCCACTGGCCAGGACCTCCACATCACGCAGCTGTTGCAGCCGTGTGTTCGGTATGACGTCGATCTGTAATTTTAATAATAAATGTTAGCCCTATGCTCCAAATGTAATATGGAATTTTTTAAAGCTTTGAAAGAAAACTTGGGAATTGGGTTTCTGGTTGTTTACCTGTCAATTTAGTTCATTACCGTCAGATTATATGATCCTATTCAACTTTATGTAGTAGCATTTGAAGTATGTGTCACCATTGTACCATGTTTAGTTGAATACTACCTTTTATTACTGTTTAATTGAACCAGTGTTTTGAGTAATTCAATGTTCATACCGTTCACCATTCTTTCCGGTATTTAATGTCGAGTTTACCGCGTATTTAATAGATTAAGACGTTACGCTGTTGTAAAAGGAGCTTGGCCAGCTGTTCAAGTGAGTTCTTTGAAAGATAGGTCCGATGGTGTTGTACTTGGCTCGTTGACCAGAGGTTATAGCTGAAAGGTGAATCCATTCCACTTCCACTTTTCCTCAGTGGGTGCATTTTTCCTATGTAGGAATCGTGGTGGCGCTCTAGCAATTAAGATCTGCTTTTCGTTTATTAGGCCGCTGCCCTCTGTTATCTTGTGTTGGACCCCCCCCTCGCTCCACTGTAGTTAGTCGGCAACTCTTTTGCAACGGGTTGGGGCAGCGGTTCTATGTAATACATTCCCGATTTTGAGTTAGCTTACGCATTAGTCGTTTTAGCATTGTTTTATTTGTCGTAGTTACCGTTTCATCCCATTACACTGTTACATAACAGTAAAAGTTGGAAAAATATAATGTATTATAAATGGCTATTCCCAAACAGAAGAGAAGGAAGAGAAGACTAAAGATGAATTCTACGAAAATTTAAAAAACCATTACGATCAAATACACCATGGTCAAACGAAGATGAAAACAATTTTAATAAGCGATTTCAACGCAAAAAGTGGAAGGGAAGAAGCTTTCAGTCCCACAATAGGTTGATGTAGCAAACGAAATGGAACAAACTTAAAAGGCTTTGTAGGTGGAGAAGACTGTAGAATTATAAGCACTTATTTCAAGACAAAGCAAATACACAAAGATACATGAGTACCGCCTGATGACAACACTATTAACCAAATGGATCATGTGCTAATGCAGAGAAAATAGATGAAAATGATGAATATAAAGTCAACAAGAGAAGCAGACGCCAATTCTGACCGTTATTTAGTCACCGTCACAATGGAAGGCAATCACGAAAAACTAGAAAGTGATTAAAGAATGTATAAAGAGTGCAGCAGAACAAGTTTTAAGGAAGAAAGAAAAAAGAAAAGAACTAACAAATGGTTCAATATAGACTGTGAAAAAAAATGTAAAGTAAAACAGACTAGAACAGGCTACTAGCAAACATCAATAGCATTTAAGAACGACAAGGAAGAATAAGTGATGGACAAATAATTTACAAAGTCTGCTCAATAGAGACGAGAAAACTTTTTATGGAAAATCTACTGAACACCTAAAGAGGATGGAGAATGCCGAAGAAGGATTAATAAAAAACTAGAAAAATTATACAATGCGCCAACAATAGCACAGTATGTTAAACAATGAGTCAGATGGTTAGGACACAAGTGCAGCGTATGGAAAATAACGGAATAACCAAGATAGTGTTGAAGATAAATCCAGTAGAGATAAAGGTTAGAAGAAAACCTTAAGTAGATGGAAGAAGGAAATGACACAGAACCTGTAAGAAATAGGAATAGAAAAGAAGAGAAACAAAGCCACAGCCCGAAAAGGGTATAGAAAAATAACTCAGGCAATGAGCAGTCATGGCTTGTAAAAACCACATACATCGTGTGCTCCCCCCCCCCCCCCCCAAGATTTACAAATGGGCAATTTAGTGCAAAACCAGTTTTTTTATAAAAGGATGCTTTTTATTAAATAAACTGGTTTTGCGCCAAGTTGCCGCTGGATTGTAACATGTTTTGCCTATTTGCACTGTATTTAATGGAATGGTCTCGCTGTAAACTGCACGTGGTCAATTCTTGCAGAGCTTCTCCCTCTTCACTGGGGTGTTATAATTCGATTAAACTTCACACAACTACACTCTGCAGATTGGTGAACATAAAAAACCACTTTTCAATTTTAACAGAAAACTTTTTAATTTGAAAATTTACATAAATCTGTGTGCAAATCTTGCACACACCACAATTTTACAAAGCTTGTTTTGTCAATTATAACAATTGAATATCTCGTTTCCTAGCAATTAAGTTTTACAATTGTTTTATGAAATAACTTTTGATATAATGTTTTTACTTAGGAACTAAACAGTCTTTTCCCTGGAAATCGTCACTTTAAACTTTACTCTGCTTTTAATCACTATTAGTATTTTAAAGGCACTGTTTCACAAGTTTATAATTAGCACTGCACAATTGTCTGTGTCCTATAATAGGTTGCCTTATCTTGCTCTTTGCAATATTTGCTTCCTTGCACTGCTTTGCACCGTTTCTTTCCCCATCAGCTGTCTTCGTAAACTTTTACTCATAACGCTCATATAATTTTTGTCATTCCACAAACCATCTCTGTATCATATTAAATTCACATTATTGTATTGACATTACCAAAATCAAATCTGTCAGCTACATAAATTAAGGTGTGCTTGCCATTCGGAACATCTGAATAAAACGTTAAACATAACCCTTTTGATTTTGCCTTATCTAATGCTAACCTTTCCCAATCAAATTATAGTTACTGCTAATCATATCACGTGCTTTTATTAATGTAAAATACTGACTTAATCTTGCAATAAAAAAACTATCATTCCTGTGCTCATTTGAATCATTCTTTCATTTTCGTGTTAAGTTAGGCAACCAGAATTGCTGTGAGCATTAAACCATTACAATATAGACCGATACTGACATATATCAGGCAACAGAAATGAAGTATCTACGACGAGTTAAAGGAGTTACAAAGGAAGATAGCATTAGGAACCAAGAACTTAGAGAAGAACTAGGAATAGAACCTATCTCAGATTTGATGAAGAAAAGGTAGCTAAGTTGGTGAGGCTGCCAGCAAAGAATGATAAATTCTAGAAAGGTTAAAACAAGTATGGCAGTCCAAGACAGAAACAAAAAGGAGAGAGACAGACATGGAACAACAATTTACGAAAAATTCTAATGGAGAAAGAAACAACTTGGAACGAAGCAAGAACTATGGCAAGATATAAAAAAAATGTCGCAATACGGACATTCTTTTTCGCCCATTGGTCAAAGTTAAATACTCACATCGTCATGTGGGGGTTTTCTATTTACTCATATCAACACAATGTGGGTAATATTTAATTTTAGCCATTTGAATTAAGAGTTTTATGAATTGAATTTTAAAACAGACCAATCGAAAGTTGACATGTTTGAGTCTAAAAGCCGCTTCAATACAAAAAAGGTTCTAAGCAGTGTATTCTTCCATCTGTGAAATATAGGAGAGGTTCTGTTACGATCTACAGATGTTTAAGTAAAAATCAAGCCGAGCGTCTTCATCCGGTTGAAAGAGCTTTCATATGAGAATGGCTATCAGAAATATCTTGGACGAAATTGCTGTACCTTGTGTTTTTTCAATTCGAAAAGGATTTAGTACAAATCGCTTAACAACAAGATTTCAAAGAAATACTACAGAGACTTGCAGAAAGAACGCTCGGGTTGTATAAAGCATCTGTTAAGAAAAACAGGTAGATTTTATGAAAATCTAAAACAAAGATTTTTTTGGTTCGTCTGTATGAATGTACTAATGTTCATTAACAACTTGATCACTTCAAAATTGACAAAATATAGAAGTTATTATACTAGTTTTGAATATTGCTGAAAAGTACCTACCTTTTTGATGATGTATTGTAAAGGGACAGTAGGAAAGATGTTCCGGATGGCAGTGGCAAGTGCTGATATCATTGTATCAACTTCAGAGCTGCAGGTCGAATCATCTCCGGCCAGAAAGGAGTACGTCTTGTCGTTGACGGTCAGGCTCAACTGATTCCCACGTTTGCTCTCCAACGCCTGGATCTCCAGGTAGTGGAAGTGGCAGTCAATCTGATAACAATGATTTTTAACTCAACTATAGGTTGTGTAACATAGAACAGAACATTGGCTAAAATGTTAGGTTAGGTTAACATTTTGATATCGCAATATCCCGCGATATGTATTTTGGGACGTCCACTTTTATAGTTATATTTAATACACTTTTGCTATAACACAGCACAAAGCTTGGCTTGAATGATAAACTGTATTTGGCAAACATAAATAAACAAGATCCTGTGGTAATTATTCTAGACAAATCTTTTGAGTTCAACATGATGCTTTAAAAGTTTTTAGCGTAGAAGAATGTAGCAAAAGAACTGCCCAACGACCAAATTAAATTATATTCCACTTGATAAACACTAATTCAAAAATAACACAAATAAATTAGTCACAACAATTTTAAAATTGAATACGCATAGTGCCATCTACATAACAGTACAAACTTCTACACCTTCACAGTGCCACATAAATCATAATTTTGTTAATATTCTTGTTACACTAAAAAGCACCTTCTACTGGGTCATTAATAGAGCATATTTTCGTATTCCTCAACGGAGTCTTGTACAGTGCTAATAAATGACATCTGTAGAAACTAGAGGTTTATAAATATATATAAACAATTATAAAAAGCTTAAAAGTAATATTTTAGGGTTTTAGAGAGTAAAAGCACATTTTTATATTTGAATATACATTCAGACCTCGCCGTTCGCGGCTTTGCGGTTCGCTGATTTGATTTTACGCGGGGCACCTTTGTGCTCCCTTTTCTTTGCCGTTCGCGGATATTTGCTTTGCCGTTCGCGGATAGAATTGCCAACGTTAACTGTTTCAACTTTTACACACTAACGGCCGGTCTTATGAAGGTCACTAATCTGATGTTAACTTTAATTCGCTGTTAAAATAAACAAAAGCGCATAAAAATTTGTTTACTAATGAATAATATATCGTAAGCGTCAACGTTTTGATGAGCTCTAAAGTAAATAAAGCAGACCTATGCGGTTTATGTCATGAATACCTAAATAACATTATTTATCACAAATTTGTAAACACACTTATCGTTTATCGAGCCTATTTCTTTGAATCTCTTATTACCAAATCGGACCTGAAATTAATTGTAAAATTATAACTTGAATAAACAAATGGACATTCGAGCTCTAGATTCAAGTGGCAGACTTATGTTACGTATGGAATTTTAGTTCAAGCTTTACTGTCTCGAGAGTTTCTCCCGAAAATTCAATTGAGAATTTTTAAAACACGAAAAACCATGTCGTCAAAGCGTAAAGTTTCTGCTTCAGATTTGCCAGACAAAAAACGCACAAAAGTTTTGGTTTTTTGAGGTTGCATAGTATAAATAAATCTAGTTAATGGAACCTAACCCCGTTTTTATCATTTATGTGTTTACTTGCGGATCACGGTTTTGCGCTTCGCGGCATTCTTCTGGAACGTAACCCCCGCGAACGGCGAGGTCTGACTGTATTTACAACTAGCTGACCCGGCAAACGTTGTTTTGGATTATAACATGATGGGGAAAACCCTTCAAACCATTAAGCACAGAATCATAAAAGTATGACTGCAAATAGAAAGTCGTACAGTGTATAGAAAAACACACTTTCGATTTTTTCCAATTTTCCGGCTTTCCCTTTGGATTTTTCTGAATTTTCTTTTTTGCTAAACCACCTCGGGAGTAAGATGAAAACAAAACAAAAAAATCATTCAAATCGGTCAAGTCGTTCTCGAGTTTTTGCGTTACTAACACACGGCGATTGATTTATATATATATAGATTTTAAAGGAATAAATAATTCGTAAATTTAACTTATTACAAAATTCTGAAAATTTTTATGCAGACCATTTTACAGATATTAGGATTGGCGTTTAGCTTATGGAGAAAGCATTGCTACATAAAAACACTTATTATCAAATGACACGTGTTGTACAGACTTAAAAAAGACTTCATTTCAAAGGCAAATGTTGGCTGATTATCGTGAGCTATTTTATAAATGGTGAAAGATTCGCTTGTGTTGTAGAATTGTATTTAAAATATCGACGCTTTTGTAGCCATTTTCCATTTGTATTTCTGCATTCAACAGTAAAATTTACTTGAGCAAAACAGAAAACCAACTGTACACCAGAAGAGAGGAAAATACGATTTTTGATCTTTCATTTAAAACCTCACTGAACTATTTCTGACGTTTACTTTTTGCGAATAAGTGTTTTCTAAAAAAATTCAAACGGTAGTCATTTAGGGTAAATATTACAATGACAAATGTTAGAGATTCATGCTGGTTTTGTAGACACCTGATACAATTTCCACACAAATAGCGCACATCTAGTTCAGGCATTGTAAGACAGATGTCAGGTTGTGAACATGGCTAGCTGTAAATAACATGCAATGGGCACGAATGGCAGAATATTTAAACTTTGCAGTGCCGTGGCAAATGTGAAATTTACAATATGGTAAATCACGAATACGAGTGACAGTGGATGGTTATTATTAGAGCGCGGATTTCTAGCTCTTTTGTTATACATAATAATTAATAGTTTTTCCGTAACGGTCTTAAAAGTCATTGCTCCTAAAATCCATCATTGAAGTACACGTTTCTCTTACTGTAATAACATTTATACAAGCAGACCTCACCGTTCGCGGGGGTTACGTTTATTTATACTATGCAACCTCAAAAAACCAAAACTTTTCTGCGATTTTTGTCTGGCAAATCTGAAGCAGACTCTTTACGCTTTGACGACATGGTTTTCCGGGTTTTAAAAATTAAACTCAATTAAATTTTTGGCAGAAACGCTCGAGAAGACAGTAAAGCTTGAACTAAAATTCCATACGTAACGTAAGTCTGCCACTTGAATCTAAAGATCGAATGTCCATTTGTTTATTCAAGTTATAATTTTACAATTTATTTCAGGTCCAATTTGGTAATAAGAGATTCAAAGGAATAGGCTCGATAAGTGTGTTTACAAGTTCATGATAAATAATGTTATTTAGGTGTTCATGACATAAATCGCATACGTCTGCTTAGTTACTTATAAAGGTCACTAATCTGACGTTAACTTTAAATCGCTGTTAAAATAAACAAAAGCTCATCAAAACGTTGGCGCTTATAAGATATTATTCATTAGTAAACAAATTTTTATGCGCTCTTGTTTATTTTAACAGCCGTTAGTGTGTAAAAGTTGAAACAGTTGGCAATTCCATCCGCGAACGGCAAAGCAATCCGCGAACGGCAAAGAAAAGGGAGCACAAAGGTGCCCCGCGTAAAATCAAATCAGCGAACCGCAAAGCCGCAAACGGCGAGCTCTGCCGATAAAATTTATTTTCCAGAAAATATGATTCCTAGTTAAAGTTAGTGCATTAAGGAAAACCATTTTTGCTCATGCTATATTTAGAGTATGTTATACAGGGTGACCAAAAGATGCAAAAATATTATTTCGTGAAATAAAAATTATTAGAAATTTGAATTAACGAACATAAAAATACAAACAAGAAACCTTAATAAACTTTCTTTATACACAGTGGGTCAAAAAAAAAGATCAATTTTTAAACGTTGATCCAATCTTGTTGATATTTATTGTAGTTCTGTAACATGCTTCTATTAACATACACAGCATTAAAAAGCCTGTGAAACTGACTATCTAATAGTTGTAAAACAATTCTAATAGACCAACCCATTGAGATTTGATCAGCGTTTAAAAATTGATCTTTTTTTGCCTACTGTATACAAGCTATAGTTACAGAAGAAACTGAGATTATTAAAAATTAAAAAAAAAATAACCTGACTTGTTCAGCTGCTGTACGTGTTAATCTTCATTAATAAATAAAATATTTTATATTAAATTTAATAAAAATTACTATTTGTTTCTAACTTTGATATGGCCCTGTCGCTGGACTTGTACCTCTAAGAAGCATAATTTTATAGATGTTTTTTAAGAATCACCTAAATAGTTTAATTATCGTGTTCAACACAAAACTGTTTTATAATAAGAAGCCATTTTGAAACGCTACCTACTGTTCAAGGATGTAAATATGACAAAATATAAGAATTTTAAAAATAATTTGTTAGACAGTACCTTGTAGCACTTATAATGATTAAATTAATCCATTAAAAAGTGGCCATCTGATTTCCAATGTGTTAATATTTGAATAATAATTTATTGTTGAACTAATTTTAGTGATAAAAATTGAGCCATTAAAGTAAGTGCATTTTGGTTTAAATATCATACATCCGCATAGTATACAGGGTCCTTCACGACGAGCTGAGTCGATAAGTATATGGGAAATTACTAGGACTAGTTTTCCGAAAATTTGTATACGGGGGTTTTCCAAAGAAGTGGTTTCAACTACAATATTTTCAGTTTTCTGCAATTTCCGGTAATACCGGAAATGGGCCCCAACTTCGTAATTTTAAAAGGAATGTCCTCATTTTTATAGAATTTTTGGGATCCAGGCTGAATTTCAATGTAATTTTGTATTAGACATCATATGTCTACAGTGCGCCATTTTTGAGTTACTTCAGTTTTTTTCGAAATTTTTGGCAGATGCAGCCAAATATTTTCACGGTCTGGACAAACGAAACTTATAGCCACCCAAATATTTAAAACTATTTTTAAAAAATTATACAGGGTGCTCAGAAATTTGTGCCGAATGTTGCTACTTCAAAAATTCTAAAACTTAATTTTCGTGGTTATTGAAGTATTTCAAATTATCAGTTGGCTTGTGTTTGAAGGTACTAAGGAAACAAAGGCTAAAGTGTCAAGAAACAAGAATTGCAAATAATTAGACTTTTAAGAGTGGCAAAAGTGTTAATCATGTCCCGCGGTGTGCTAGTGGTACATTTTTATAATGAAAATTTAAATGGTAAGCTTATTGGAGATTGGAGGGGAAATTTTGTATCAAATTCTTGTCTATTTCAGGCGACAGATATCTCGAAATTTTACACAATTATTTATATCCACTATATCTGAACTGGAATCACTTGTGGTACCAACACGACGAAGCCCCACCTTATAGTAGTGCGCTTGTAAATATCTTCTTACGGAATCACTTCGAGTATCTTTGGATAGCAAACAATGGACTCCATCAATGGCCTCCCTGTTCAACGATATCACTCCATTAGATTTCTTTGTTTGGGGTCGTATAAAAGATATTGTGTATGCTTCGCCGCTCACAACAAAAGAAGATTGCCAGAAAAGAGTTCGTAATGCATTTCGATCACTCTCTCCGCAAGAAATCCGAAGTGCCACTCATGTCGTATTTGTAAGGATTCATAAATATTTGGAAGTTGGGGGCAACCAGTTCGAACATTTACTATAGTTTGATCAATTTTTCATTTGTTTTTCTTATTTCTTCCATATATTGTTGAATTATCCTTAATTTATCTGCTCCTGCTGCAATTTTTATCAATTACGAAAATTACAAAACGTGCGTAGAGGTCGAGTTTTGATGAACATTTTTAAATGCAGACCTCCCCATGGGCTGTAGCGTCGAGAATAGCAAACTCGTCTGTTTTTCTTCTAGCCAATGGCAACTGACAATTTGAAATTCTCCAATAACTACGAAAATTTCGGTATTTTCAACTTTCTACAAAAACCGTTCATTTTAGATATAGGGATGTAACCATAAAGTCCCCTTACTTTTCAGCGTAGAATCCACTGGTGAAGAAAAAAAGAAGGGTTGCCATTTAAAAAAATTAAGTTTTCGAATTTTTGAAATAGCAAAATTCGGCGCTCTGAGCATTCTGTATAATTCTTTTAAAAAGTTTTCAAATATTTGGGTAGCTATGGGTCTCGCTTGTGCAGACCCTGAAAAGATTTCGACTGACTCGCTTGGATTCCGAAAAAAATATTTTTTTGTAAGGGGCTGCATCTGCTAAAAGTTTCGGAAAAACTAAAATTACTCAAAAATGGAACACTCTAGACATATGATGTCTCATATGAAGTTAGATTAAAATTCAGCCTGGATCCCAAAAATTCAATAAAAATTGGGACATTCCAACGAAGTTGGGGTCCATTTCCGGTATTACCGGAAGTTTCAGAAAACTGAAAATATTTTAGTTGAAACCAGCTCTTCGGAAAACCCCTGTATACAAAGTTTCAGAAAACTAGTCCCAGTAATGGCCCATATACATATCGAATCAGCTCGTCGTGAAGGACTCTGTACAGCAGGTTGAGGAAGAAAAAGTATAAACCGGTATAATCTAGGTGCTAAGATACCTGGCTTTCGCTCAGCGGACTCGGGTTTGATTCCCGGTAATGGAAACTTTTTAAAAAATTTAATTGTAGTTTATACCTACACGTACACTTATTACAAATAATAAGGTAACAGATTAATTTGTTTATGTAATATGTACCTTCTTCCTTAATTTATTACAGATTTAGAATTTGGTTAGCACCAGTTAAATATCATTTGGTTGCTGTTTATTCTATGCCTGAAATTTCACAGATTTTATGTTTAATTATAGTGACTTAAAGACCAAGAAGCTTACTTCAAATTATCAGCACCGGCAAAAAGTATCTGCTTGTGCCTTCGACCCACACCTGCATAGAACACACCTGCTCAGCAGAGAAACAAACCCTTAGTTAAGTCGTATAGCTGAGGTAGAAATGTTTTCATTGGAAAACTCGAATTTTTCTATACATTGGTAGATAGCAGCACCCTTCAGCACAATAAAAAGAGAAAAACAATTAATTGTGGGGGTTGTTCTTTATTTAAAACACCAGTCTTAATATGTTTTGAGAATGTGTTTTTTAATAAATTTCAAACGGTTGTCTTTTACGAAAGCGGGATGATAATTGCTTAACCTAACAATGAAAGCCCAATTTTGTTTTCAAAATTATTTTTATTTTTCAACATAGCCTCTTTTACTCTTTCACTCTAAGGCTTTGAGCGCATGACGGAAGATGCTTTAGTAAAGGTCTGCAAAATAGGCGTCAACGGTGGCTTTGACCTTTTCAACGGATGAAAATTTCTATGAACTTAGAAAAATTTTGGGCTTAGGGTAGAAGTGAAAGTCAGAGGGGGCCAAATAGAGTGAATAAGGTGGATACGGAAGCAGATCGTGTTTTAATTCGCCAACTTTAGCCATTGCAGTAACACTAGTATGAGCAAGTGCATTATCTTGCTAAAAAATGAGTTTCTTATGCGCAAAACCTTGCCCGCTTTATTGAAAATTTCGATGCAATTGGTTCAAAAGGTTGGCATAGCATTCACTGTTTCGTTTGTTCCTGTGGCTTTGCAGTTGCCTGTGTCAGTTTATGTCAAAACTGACGAAAAACCTAACCTGCTAACCTCGAATTTGACATAGACTTAAAATTGACAGCAGGATGACCAACATTAACAGTGCCAACCTAAGAGAAAATCACAACCATTTATGATCACCCGTAAAAACAATTACGAAAATAAATTACTACCACTGTGGTAGTGTGTAACTAGGCATTTGCATGCACCTCATTGGTTGAAATAGCGTCACATGATACATGAATTATATTCTCACCTACTGTATGTCTCAGTGGACGATTTCCACAAAAACATTACACATGATAGGTAGTTTGTTCTTGTTCAGTAAATGTTTAAATAAAGGTTATAGATGACCACTAGTATATTTTGTTATTCAACTAGAACCCATCTAACTAAAATTTGCAACAAAATTGTCTTAGAATCTGCCAAAAATTCGGGCAGCGAATATAAGAAAAAAATCTTGGCATTATAAGGCAAGGAAACACCTATATAAACTGAAATACACATTTGCAAATTTCCTATATTGACAAACAACCTGTCGAATAAACAAATTCAACGTTCATGCATATGTACTCGTATAATATTAAGTATTGCGTGACATCATCTTCGTGGTTATGGTAGGCATTACCTGATCATTTGCCCCTGGTATATTAGATTTAGATCCACATTGTGCAGTAGTAATAAAAGCCTGCCAGAAAGATCTCCATGAAAAAAATTGGTAGAACCACTAACTTTTATTAAAGCACGCTTTACATTTTTGGCTACTCGCATAACTAACTTAGAAGAACGTAACCCCTGGAAGTTGTACACGAAACTACGCAAAAAGTGCAAAATAGGAAACAAAACTGGAAAAAAAGCTTTTTAAGAAACGCATGGAAATGCTAAAGAAAAATGCAGGTTTGACATTACAACTAAAATCTAAAATTGCAATATAATTTCCAGTATGAAATACGCCCCAATTACAACATGTGATGTTGAAAGGAGTTTCTCTGTGAATAAAAAATACAAGTACAAACTTTTTTGTCGATAACATCGAAAAACACTTAATTGTTAGTTCTTAATTTAACACCGTATTTAATATTTTTAACGTTTAATATGCTTGATAGAGTTATTGGTTTTTTTACTTTTTTCAGTTTGTTTAAAAATAAGAAAATTTTGGCCCTTAAAAACCTATTTAACACATAATTTGTACTCGATTGATAGGTAATAAAATTATGTTAAGTTTATTACTTTCCTTGTCTAAAAGACGAAAGAAGTATTGTAATCGCAAAAAAATCACATTTAGGGATTTCTTTAGATCTTCACGTTTCAGGGTCTCTAGCTGATGAAAAACAGGTTTTCTCAATTCCGTCTGTCTGTCTGTCTGTTGACGGTATAACTCAAAAAATATTTGTTGGGGGGATGATGATATTATGCATGCAAATTATATGTCTACCTGGCATGAAACCGAGAAAATTTCAGACAAATATACAGGATGTTTGTAGATCGCTAGACAGTTCATAATTTCGTTAATAATAGAGATATCGATTTTGTTTTAAATCCCAGTACACAATCTACAAATTGAGTTAAACCAATTTAAGCCATGGCCTTCTATTTTTGCGCAGTGATGCACAACTTTGGTTTTTAAAATAAAACACCCTGTATATTTTTAGATATTTGCAAACAGCGCTAAAGGTGCTTTATGATAGCATTCTTAAATTAAAATTTAGGAAGTTATTATTTTTCAAAATTAAAAAAAGTGTTTAGCCAAAGTAGGCCATGAATTTTGCAAAATCCCTAACAATTGAACAAGAAATGGAAAACAAACTCCGCTTGGTTCTAAAAATTTCTCATGGCCGAATTATAGCACCAAACGTACTAAAACAATTGAAAACTATGTTATTTAAATGGAATGGAATAAAAATATACTATTTAAAAAACCAAAGTTGTGTATCACTACGTAAAAATAGGAAGTCATGGCTTAAATTGGTTTACGTCAATGTGTAGGTTTTATACTGACATTTAAAACAAAAAAAGTTCTTTTCAATATCTCTATTATTAACTAAGTTACGAGCTGTCTAGCGATCTACAAACACCCTGTATACAAGGTAAGCACCTTAAAAAAATATAGTTTTGATTATTTTTGCATTAACTGAGAAATAGACAAAAGTAATAATTTGCACATAGGTCAGGCTTTACACTTGCTGAAAATAGGACCCAACAGATACAGAATAATGTCGCAAAAGAGTCAAAACGTTTCAACAATAAGACCGCTTTGTTAAATTCAGCCGCACGTCGCACTAGTAGCAGTGGGGCTGCATGGCTCACTATAACATATCGATCCAGTTACAATCGCATACGCAGATGATGTAGATCGAATCTCTCCACCAGATTTTTTTAAAATTGATAATTGATGTAATTTGCATAACCAATGTTTGTTTTATTGTATCAATATTATTGGGCTCGTTATATTTTTAGCCCTATTTTTTTTCATTTTTAAAATTGTTTAGAGTCACTTGCGTGGGACGTTCAGAGTAAAACAATTCCAAGAAACGTCCCTTCCATGAAGATTCTTCAGTCCGCTTTTCAGTTTGTTTTATTTTCAAACTGATTTGGTTTGAATTACCGAGTGGTTCTTTTTATTGGTTCAGTATTATTAGGAACGCTAAGATATTTTTACCCCTAGTAGCCTTCGATTTTTCAAAATATTTAGTGTCACAACTTCCACTTCCTTTATTTGCAAAAGATAAAAGTCATAATTTGCACATAGCTCAGGCTTTATCATTGGCGATAATGAGACCTAACAAATACAGGGTAAACATCGGAAATGGAATAGAATAATGTAGTATCTTTATAACGCGCCTGTGGCACAGTTATTCTAGAGGCGTACCAAAAACTCCCGTCACATCTTCGTCTGGGAATGCAAAGTTCAAATCCTAGTAGACTACTTTTTTTATTTGCAAATTCATCTAATTCGCATGAGGGAAGTTCCGTGTAGACCCCTTTATAGATTTTTTTACTTTTTTATTATTTTCATTCAATTTAGACCCCTTTATAGATTTTTTTACTTTTTTATTATTTTCATTCAATTTATATAAAACTATGTAAAATCATATTTTATTCCCTAAATAGATACTTAATGCATATTTTGTTTCTTTAGTCGCTAGTACCTGCACTGAGGCTTCAATTTAATACCAGCAATGGCATAATATATGGAGATAATTAGTACGTTTATCCTAGAGGCTACACAAAATATGCTACAATAAAAATGATAATGCATAAACTTACCCTCGTTGGCACCTTGGCTGTGAGCAGTAGTATTCGGCATGGTGAGAATACCTGTTGAAAGAAAAGCTCTTGTTAATGCAGTCATCCACCTTGACGTTTGTAATATGTTACAGTTAAAAATTGCATTCTCTATATATTTAATTATTGTTCTGGTTAAGAAAATACTTTCTCAATAGCTTATAGTGCATTTTAGAATGATCTTATCAAATTTGAGGTTAGCAGGTTAGGTTTTGAGTCAGTTTGTGTCAAAACTGACGGAAAACCTAACCTGATAACCTTGAATTTGACATAGACTTACAGTGCCACCAACCTAAAACTAGCTGTACCAATTTTCTATGCAATCGATGATACATAAATT